>JAJEJO010000485.1:687081-754928 GCA_020662805.1 Glaucomys volans
ACCTTAAGATTTCATCTTACCCCAATTAGAATGTCTTTTATTAAGAATACAGGCAACAACAGGTGTTGGCGAGGATGTGGGGAAAAGGGTACACTCATAAATTGCTGGTGGGAGTGCAAGTTGGTGCAGCCACTCTGGAAAGCAGCGTGGAGATTTCTTAGCAAACTTGGAATGGATCCACCATTTGACCCAGCTATCCCACTCCTTGGCCTATACCCAAAGGACTTAAAATCAGATTACTACAGTGATGCAGCAACATCAATGTTCATAGCTGCCCAATTCACATTGGCTAGATTGTGGAACCAACCTAGATGCCCTTCAATAGATGAATGGATAAAGAAACTGTGGTATATATACACAATGAAATATTACTCAGCCGTAAAGAAGAATAAAATTATGGCACTTGCAGGTAAATGAATGATGTTAGAGACTGTTATGTTAAGTGAGATTAGCCAATCCCCAAAATCCAAAGGCTGAATGGTCTCTCTGATAAGTGAATGATGATGCACAATATGGGGTGGAAGGATGGCAAGAATGAAGGAAGGATAGATAGCATAGAGTGACGGGAGGGGAGGCGTCGGGGTAGGGGGAGTAATAGTAACAGAATGTGTGACAGACATCATTGCCCTGTGTACATCTATGAATGCACAGATGGTGTGACTCTACTTTGTGTACAACCAGAAAAACAATAGCTGTACTCCATTTGTGTTCAATGGATCAAAATTAAATTAAAAAAAAATTGAAAACTGCTCTATGTTGATGTCATTGTTAGGAAAATAGACAATGCACAGACTGGGAGAAAGTATTGGCAAAATACTTGCCTGCTGAAGAATTTGGATCCAAAATATGTGTTTTAGTCAACTCTTTCACTACGTTAATCAAAAGACCTGACAAGAACAGTTAGAGAAGGAAAAGTTTATTTGGAGGCTCAAGGTTTCAGAAGTCTTAGTTTATAGATGGCCCCCCTCCATTTCTCTGGGACCCAGGTGAGGCAAAAGATCATGGCAGAAGAGTATGGTGAAGGAAAGCAGATTAGGGCATGGCATCAGCAAGAAGAGAGACTCCCCTCTCCACACACAAAATATGTACCCCAAAGGCATGCCCTGAATGACCCACCTCCTCCAGTCCCACCTTTTCTGCCTACAGTTAGTTAGGATTAATTAACTGATTAAGTTAATGCTCTCATAACCCAGCCGTTTCACCTCTAAACTTTTTTGCATTCTCTCACACATATGAGATTTTAGGGACACCTCATATCTAAACCATAATTATATGCAAACAATTTTAAAAATTCAACAATGAGAATATTCTTCTGATGGGGGATTAATATACAGAATATATAGAGCACTCAAAAAACTTAACACCAAAAAGCAAAAAATCCAATCAATAAATGGGCAAAATAACTAAACAGATGTTTCTAAAAAGAACACATACAAATGGTCAACAAATGTATGAAAAACGTGTTCACCATCCCTAACAATCAGGAAGATACAAACCAAACTATGTTGATATTTCAACTTCTTAGAAGGGCAATCATCAAGAATATAATAATAATAAATGCTGACAGGATGTGGAGGAGAATGTACTCTCAAACATCATTAGTGGTACTGCAAATTAGTACAACCACTTGAAAAGACAGTATGAATATTCCTCAAAAGACTAGGAATGAAACCACCATATAATCCAGCTATCCCACTCCTTTCTGTTTATGCAAAGGAACACAAATCATCATACTATAGTAGTAAATGCACTTCAGTATTTACAGCAGTGCGATTCACATTAGCTAAGTTGTGGAACCAGCCTAGGTGCCTTTTCACAGACAAATAAAGAGAATGTGTAAATGTGGCATACATACACAGCAGTTTTACTTCATCATAAAAAGAATGAAATTGCCATTTGCTGGTAAGTGGATGGAACTGGAGAACACGATGCTAAAAGAAATATGACAGACTCAGAAACCAAAAAATCCAGTGGTTTTTTTTGTCATATGCAGAAGCTAGAGAGAAATGAGAAATTAAAAACAAAAAAGAGGTGGGGAAGATCCCATAAAAATACAAGGGAGATTGTTGGAGTAGAAGAAGGGTATTGACGGGGAAGAAGTGAGGATAGGAAAGGGGACGGACTGTGGAATGAATTTGACCAAATTATGCTATGCACAGGTATAAATATACCGGAGTAAATTCCACCTTTATATATATCTAGAAAGCACCAATTTAAAAACAATAAATGGAAGATCAGTAGAGGAAGGGGAACAGAGAAAGGGAGAAGGAGAGGGAAAATGGAAGTATTGGAGATTGAAGTGCAACAAACTATATTATGTTCATGTATTACTATGTCCAAATTAACCCCACTGTTATGCATAACTATAATGCACTAATAAAAATATTAAGAAACAAAAATAAAAACAAATCTGAAACATAGATAAAAATATGAATGGAACTCTTACCAAACTAAAGACATCAAATTAGTACATGAAACAATTTTCAAGTTCCTTTATCATTAGGACATTGAAAATTAATATAATAATGAGATATCCTAGGTCACTTCTTGAATTGTTAACATACAAAACAACAAATGGCCACACCAAATGCTGGTGAGAATGGGAAATTGCAGAACCTCTTTGTTATGGTTTAGATGTGGTGTCCCCCCAAAACTCACAGATGAGACAATGCAAGAAGGTTTAGAGGGTAAATGATTGGGTCATAGCCTTAACCTAATCAGTGAAATAATCCCTGATACAATTAATTGAGAAGTAACTGGAGGCCAGTGGCGTATGGCTGGAAGAAGTGGTCATTGGGAACGTGGCTATGGAGTATATATTATGCATCTGGAGAGTGGAGTCTCTCTCTCTCTGCTTCCTTTTCATCTTGTGAGCTACTTCCCTCTGCAACACTCTTCTGCCATGATATTCAGCCTCACTTGGAGCCCCAGAAAATGGAGCCAGCTGTATATGGACTGAGACCTCTAAAACTATGAGCCCCCATATAAACTCTTCCTCCTCTCCAATATTTCTGGTCAGGTCCTTTCATCACAGTGTTGACAAAGCTGACTAAAACACTCTTACTCCTCAGTACTGGGATTGAAATACTGAAAGACATTTTAGAAGGCTCTTCCTGGAAAACTAAACAGTCTACCATATGATCCAGCAATTATACTTCTGTGTATTTACTCAACAACTGTGAAGACATGGCCACATTAAAAAATCAGACATTTATAGCAATTTTATTCATATCAGTAAAATCTGGAATGAATCAAAAGGAAAATGGATAAACAGACTGTGGTGTAGACATATAATACAACACTATTTAGCATTAAAAAGAATGAACTACTCATCAGTGCAACAACATAAAATATCCCAAATATATATACCTATATATAAAGACCCACTTTAAAGGGTTACATAATGTATAGACACAATTATATAAAACTCTAGCAAAACATAACTCTAATGATCATAAAAGTACTAGCAATGGCCAGAGGTTTAGGTTTGAGAGACAAGGTTGAATAGATAAAGCACAAGGATCTTTTTTAAATTTATTATTTGTCTAGTACTATTATTCTGTATGTTGTTCTGCACCGAACAACAAAGGGTGGAGTGTCCTCTCTGGGCCAGCCAGAGGGGAACACGGGGTCGAGCAGGATGGTGAGTGTTGGCAACTGGAAAAGAAACCACACCAGCTGGCAGGTCTGTTGAAGCAGAAACTCGTTTAATAGGGAAGTGAAACAGGTATATGAAAAGGGAGCAAGTGAGAAAAAAACAAAAAAAAGGGGAGGAGATACAGGCGGGGGCCAATCATCTTAAAGGTCAACAGCCCACGCAGTATACAGCAAGGCCTGCAGGGCAGAGGTCTCCTAAGATGTAATTGTGGCCACGAGCTGTTCACGTTCACGGAAGTTGAATGAGCCAATCCTGGGCCACCACCTTGGTGGTACCACGAGTGGGGGAGGCTTTTGCCCCGAGGGTGTTGTTATTACGGTCGCCATTTTAAGGTGTGTCCCTACATCTGTAGACACAACACACTTCATATGGCAAAAGCTACTAAACTCTATAGCACAAAAAATAAACAATAATAAATGCAAATTTTAAAAATACTACTTAAGAGTTCTTAGAATCCTGGCATCAAAACATATGTGCCAAAAACTTTGGACGTATTACAAATGTATAATTCAACCACACTGAAGAAGGTAAAATGAGAACAAATTCAGGAAATGAGTACAGTTTGCAGAACCGAAGGCAAAAGAAACAGAACAGAACTGGGGATGGACCTCAGTGATAAAGTGCTAGCATGCAAGAGGCCCTGTGTTTGATCACAACAGTGTAAAATAAAATGAAATAAATAAATAAACAATAGAAATCGAACAGAAGTGCTATCCTCCAGTTAATAAAAGTTGTTTCTCACAGAAATGGCCTTAAATTCTAGTACCACTATACATATATACTGGAATTGAACAATTAGTAAATAGGTGACAGATGGTGCAAGTCAGATTTATCACTGTTAGATCTGAAGTTACAAATCATCAAGGGTAGAAGGGTAGAACAATCCATATGGTACTGGATTTGTCAGAGAGATCAGTATGAATTCATGTTCAGTTTAATACAGATAAATTGCTGACAAATTAAAATATTTAAAGATGTGTAACATGCTAGTCTATACACATCTGTGTGTAGAAATGGTATGTGTTGCTTCATGAACTGAATGTAGCTAGAGATAATGACACCATAGTAACACAAGTGGAATCCACACCTTGGTTTCTAAGGCCATTATTCCATAAAATAAAAGCAGCATTCACATAAGAAAAGATTGATTCTAAGATAGGGCCAGGAAGTATTCAAATATCAGTCTGGAGCATCATTTAGTGTGAGAATACAAGGATGTGACTGAAAATACGACAGGGATGGGGTAGAGTACTTGTTCAGAATGCATGAAACCCTGGGTTTGATGCCCACATTGGAAAAAATGAAGGACAGAAGGAAAGAAGGAGAGAAAAAGAGAATGAAAGAGAGAAGGAACAGACAAAATAAAGAAACAATGATAGGGATATATCAAAGCAACACCATAGCCACTGAAAAAATTCTCAAGAGCATAAGCCGAAACACTATTTATAAGTCTACAGTGACATAAATAAATGATGAAAATGGATGAATGAATCCATGGAGAGAAGAAAACCATCTCCCAGGCAGAAAAAATACAAGTAATTTATATGGATGCTACTAAGTCCTCAAAGAAGTTAAGATAGTTCTCTAATTCTTAAACCTGAGTTCTGCAGAGTCACTTTCTTCCATATGATACAGTATGAAAGGTGAGGGTGGGACAATTTTAGTTCCAACAACCTGATAAAGACTACCACACCTGATGATAATTCATTTTTAATACATATCATTGATATAGAATGATGAGAATATAGTATAACTCCTGAAAAATGAAAAATACAGAAAATCTTTAATGTGTTTTACTGGGAAAAACATGAAATTTTGTCTTTCAAGGAGCAATTCTGAAAATTGATAGATGATTCCTCAATAAAAACAGTAAAAGTCAAAAGAGAACTGAAAAACATATTTATATTTATTTTTCTTTTTTTTTTCTTTTTATAGACTGCATTTTGATTCTTTGTACACAAAGGGGGTACAACTTTTTTTCTATGGTTGTACAAGATGTTGATTCACACCATTCGTGTACTCATACATGTACGTAGGGTAATGATGTCTGTCTCATTCCACTGTCTCTCACGCCTCCTCCCCCTCCCTGCTCTCATTTCCATCTATGAAATCCAAAGTTCCTCCATTCTTAAGTACCTGCCACATTAGAATATTATTGAGATTGATACTTTCAAACTATATAAACACTAAGTTATTCGTTGTCAATAAACATGAGCAAATATAAATGTGAAATAGAATGATTTTGTTAAAAGAAAAAAGAAATGATAAATAGAAATAACCTGATTAGCTATAGTTACCATTTTAAAAAATAAGAAAAAAGAGCACATCATACCTATAAATGAATGGGGATTTGAATTACATTAGTTCTTTTTTTTTTTAATTTACTTATTGATTCATTGAACACAAATGGAGTACAGCTATTGTTTCTCTGGTTGTACACAAAGTAGAGTCACACCATCTGTGCATTCATACATGTACACAGGGCAATGATGTCTGTCACACATTCTGTTATTATTCTTACCCCACCACCCCCGACTCCACCCCTCCCTTCCCTCTATGCTATCTATCCTTCCGCCATTCTTGCCACCCTTCCCCCGCGCATTATGCATCATCATTCATTTATCAGAGAGGCAATTCGGCCTTTGGATTTTTGGGATTGGCTGATCTCACTTAGCCTAACAGTCTCCAACATCATCCATTTATCTACAAATGCCATAATTTTATTCTTCTTTACGGCTGAGTAATATTCCATTGTGTATATATACCACAGTTTCTTTATCCATTCATCTATTGAAGGGCATCTAGGTTGATTCCACAATCTAGCTATTGTGAATTGAGCAGCTATGAACATTGATGTGGCTGCATCACTGTAGCAATCTGATTTTAAGCCCTTTGGCTATAAGCCAAGGAGTGGGATAGCTGGGTCAAATGGTGGATCCATTCCAAGTTTGCTAAGGAATCTCCACACTGTTTTCCAGAGTGGCTGCACCAACTTGCACTCCCACCAGCAATGTATGAGTGTACCCTTTTCCCCACATCCTCAATACATTAATTCTTTATTTCTTTCTTTCCTGTGGCTATAAATAAAATCTGTACATGGTACATGTGGTGGTATGGGGCATTCTAAACCATCTTTGATCTGGAATGCTGCCCAGTTCTAGAAGCATTTCCTGCTCAGGTACACTTTGTTAAAGAGTCTCAGTGTTTCTCTTAACATATTATTATCACAAAAATTGAGCATCTCTTAAACAGTGAAATTTTGACCCAATGATTATAAGTCATTTCCTTTATGAAGTTTGATTTAGACAAAATGTGGTTCTCAAAAATATACTTCAATTCATTGGGATTACAATGACAAGGTTTCTTTGGCCTACTTATTGTTATTTATGTGGGGAAGCCAAGAAAATTTGCACTAATGATGCACAAGGAGTCTGATGACAAAGTAAACAGCACATAAAATTCTTAAATTAAAAAATTGAATACATAATTCAAAATTGCATCTCTGAACTATTCTTAAATTATTCTCTTCATATCCCTGATTTATTATTAAGAAATGGATCAGTATACTGAAACTAGTGAAAATGTATTTTGCACACCCTATAATAAGGTACCCCCATG
This sequence comes from Glaucomys volans, assembly GCA_020662805.1. Taxonomy (NCBI): domain Eukaryota; kingdom Metazoa; phylum Chordata; class Mammalia; order Rodentia; family Sciuridae; genus Glaucomys; species Glaucomys volans. Next base: position 694,358 of record JAJEJO010000485.1, read on the forward strand.
CAGCCTCAAGGTGCAGATGTCTCATTGTTCTCTCCTTCAAACATAACCAGCACTGAAAGTGTTGATAAAGGATCTAAGCCATGGTACATTTGGACCTGTGCTTGGATAAGTTAGTTAATCCTGGTATCAATTCAGAGCTTAAACCAAATTATTGACACATAAGTGTCCCATGCATCTGAATTTTAAGAGGACCTAGTGTCCATGCTATTTTTTCTTTAATAATCTTGCATGCATACCTTATAGATGCAATCACCTACCAAAACAACCAAATCCCCAATTTCCAAGTAGAAAGTAAAAATATTTTATAGAATTGTGTTTAACGTATTACAGCACTACATAAAGAGGTATAAACTAATTTATGATTGAAAAGACTCCTTTAAGTTTAGAATTTTTTCAACCAGAGGGGTTAAGGATTCTGCACAAACTTTTTGTGCCACTGTATCTCTCAACTTGTCCTGAGTTCACTTAACAAACTTTAAATTAAAAATATGTAATAGCATAAGCTAACCTAGATCAGCAAAGACTGGTCTACTAAGTTCAAGGTATTGAAAAATAAACACTTATGAATAATCAAGAAATGCTTTGAATTTAGTTTAGGAGCCAAGCAATGCAAAAGATGCATACCTGATGAGGATATATGTTAGTATATATTCATTCAAAATTAGAAGTAAAAATCTGTTTGTTTCATTAGGCAGTGTAGTATAAAGTAGATCTATAATTAGGGCACACTCCATGAAATTATAACATTTATTTTTTAATGTTTTTCTTTTGGCCAATTATGGCACATTCCATGAGATTATAACATGTAATTGCTATATGTCCATTTGATTTGTTCTCTAACTTTAACATTAATTGGGCTAGTTTTCACTTAAATATGTTATCATCCTCCTAGCCAATAATGGGGTAGGTAGGAAAATAAGGTTGAAAATTTAACATGACCCCTACTCACAGCTTGCATATAGTTAAGCCAATTGGTCTCTTAAAAGCTCACTCAGTCCAGCACTGGCAGACATGGTTTGGGTTTTGTCTAATCACTTGGCAATTTTCATTTTAGAATCTATTAAATGAAAATTGATAGGATTCATTTTTAGAAGTTTTTACTGAAAAGTCATAGTGATATAGCAGGAAATGAAATTAAAATGATGCAGTTTTATCTCAAATTTTCTTGTGATGATTATTACATTAGCCATGGGACTTCATTTTCTTTCAGAAGATGATATGTGATCAAAACCCTAAATGTACAGGTTATTTTAGGAAACTTTCAATATTCAGTAGACTGTCCAGAATGTGGATTATTAATATTGCTGAATTATGTGTCCAATTTACTCCCTCAAATATAGTGAAGATTAAATAAATCAAAATGAAATCAGGAATACTCTAATATTGTCATTGTTAATTATATTAGTCATTTTTCTTAGAAAAGCATTTTATTATAGCACTGTCAATATCAGGTTACAGTCACTGAACTCCAAAGAAGTGTCATTTTAAGGGTGTCTTCTTTAAATGTGTACAAATGTCTTACAAATGTCTAAAAATCATCTAGTTAAGCATTAGACTTGAAATTTTTCTTTCTAAAAATCGCATTCATACATAGCAAAACAACCCTCTGCGTGTTTCCAATTCTATTCCATACCTGCAGTTGAGGAGTGTTTCCAGAAATGAGACATAAAACATTCCCTCGAAACTGATACCAGTGTCAACAGAGAAGACATTAAAGGTTGTTTCTATAAAATAGAGATCTCCTGTGCTTCTCCTGTGTTCAGTCATTAACCAGAGTATCTGGATTATATAGTTTTTATGATTCCCGTAACACATACAATCTGGTTTAATGTTAGCATTCTCTTGCATTTCAAGGGTGTCACAGAGAGCAGAGGGATGAACAGGGTCGACAGAGTTCAACACATGGCATCTAATTACAGACGTCAGAGAATGTTGCTACTTTCATATATATATATATATATATACATATATATATGTATATATATATATAAACCCTCTCTACTGCTATTTATTTTTGAGTGAAGAATGCATCTAAAATTCCACACAGAAACTTCTGTGGAATATTTGACTTATCACAAATTATGTAAAAGGAGGTAACATGATTTTTGAAGTAACCGAAAATACTTACAGGGAAAAGAACACTGGATTTGACACTAGACAGTACTGTTTACCATCAGTAAGTAAACTTGGACTATTTAACCTTTCTGAGACTACAGCTAGTCACTTGTATAACGAAAATGAATCTATCACACAAAGTTTGTATTTGCTTTCTAAGCCTGCTGCAGTAAATTTCCCATCTAGGAAACTTAAAATAAGAGATGTTGTCTCAGGTCTGGAAGCTGAAAGCAGGAAATCAAGGTGTTGGCATTTCATGCTCCCATCTAAGACCTACAGGAAAGAACCCTTTTCTCCCTCTCTCCTAGCTTCTGGTGGTTTGCTAGTCATGCTAGGCATTCCTGACTGCATTATGCTGATCTCTGCCTCTGTCATCACAGAGCTCTCTCTCTCCCTCTCTGTCTCTATCTCTGTGTGTCTGCTTTTCTAATAAAAACACTGATCCCATTTAGTTAAAAGTCCATCCTACTCCAGTATGATCTCATTTTAACTAATTACACCTGCAACAACTCTATTTCAAATATGAGATTTCCTGGGGTTAGTTCTTCAATATTTTTTCATTGGTGACATAATTCAGCCTGTAAGAGAGTTGAAGTAAGGATTTAAGTATATATGTAAGGTTTTAAGTATGTATATACTATGGATCCAATAATAGTAGGTTCTTAATAAATATGAGAAGACAAAGTTCAAAATAAATAGTCCTTGGGTCAAGGAGGAGCCTCACAGTCCCAATAATGACAACTCAACAAGTCAGATCATACAACATGCCTGACCAACTAAGGTGTTGATCTCAGAGGTTCAATGACACATAGTATAGGTAGAGAACACCTAGGTCATCGTTTAGAGAAGACACAGGAGAGAGCCCTTCTTTCACACTTTGTGTACACTTTTTTAAAAAAAAAAAATGAGATCTCAGACTTCCAATCACTTTGGTTCAATCTATTTAGGTATAAGAGGAGAGCCACAGAGTTAATATTTTTATAAAGTTCCATTTTTTAACATCTAATTACATATCAAAACCACTAATAACCCTTGTGTCATAGTGAATCTTATGTGTTTTAGGATGTATTCATTATTAACACATTATTAACTGATTTTCCACTAGAGGTTGCCATGTCCATGCTTACGTGTGTTACTCAGATTCCATGTCCTCCTGTTAAAGGACTTAGTATCAAGTTAAAGCAAGGAAGAGAATTAAGTCCAACACTAGAGTTAGGGAAAATAGTGACAGTGATAACCAGACTTTTAAAATCACAGTAGGAAAAGGCATGTGAGCCAGAAACCTGTGCAGCAGCTAGATTTCCATGTGTTTTTCTTACCCCGTGACTTTGAGAGATTGAAACTCTCCAACAAAAATGTCAGTGTAGATTTTTTGGAGAAGCTAAAAATATGGATTTATGGATTAGCAGTTAGTACATACAGAGAAGAGTCTGAACACCCTACAGACAGATTCAGAGAAAGAATTATGGAGTTGGATATTTACACAATTTGAGGAACTCCCTTTAAGAAAAAGAACACAAAATTACAAGTACAAAAATCAAGTTCAAAGGTGAATATTTAATTAGAAGGAGTAAAAAGTATAAAAATTATAAATTTTAAAACACTAGTAAATACTAAAGGATACCGAATTTTACAAAGTGATATATTTATTTTTGATTACCTGATAAGCAACTACAATACTTCCTATGTGACTATATAATATCAATTATAGATTCAAAGATCAATGTCCAAACTTTTATGTAAATAGTTTAAAATTCTGAAAGCAGATATTGACTTATTCTAGAGTCAGTGTCTATGCTATACTACCTAAGTATGAAGAATTATCTTTTAAATAAAGTTTACAGATGATTGTGAATGCTGATGGTAACTCTGAAAGGAGGGGCAGGATGTTGAGAGAGTGGTTTCCACTGGGGAGGAGAAATGCAGGGCCAATTTGAATTTTATGCTATATTCATGTTTTTTATATCAACATAATACAAAAGATGAACAAATGAAGAACAGCAAAAGAAGGAGGGAGGGGAAAATGAGAAAGCAAAAGAGGAAGAAAAGAAAAACGAAGACAAATCTAAGAAAGAAAAAACTAGTAGATACTATGTCTGTCAAGGATTTTTTTCCCAATCACAGCTATTATTTTACTTATCCATGGATAATTTTTTTGAGGGGAGGAGCTTTAAAATAGTGTAAAACCATAGTTGCTGATATAAACACAGATCATGTTCTTCAATCGTGCCAATTTACCAAGAGTTTGAATAATGTTGATTAATATACATTGGATGCATGTGAAACAATAAATACCTAAATTTTAAAAATTGTAGGAACATTTAGGATGTTTTTTATTGTGCCTTTTAAAACTTCTACTTAGCTCCCAGTGACTCTGGAGGGTGAAACAGGATGATCGCAAGTTCAAATCCAGCCTTGGCAACTTAGCCAGGCCCTAAACAACTTAGTGTGACTCTGTCTCTAAAAGGGCTGGAGGGGTCTGGCTCAGTGACTAAGTGCCCCTGAGTTTAATACCCAGTGCCAAAAAGCAAATAAGCAAACAAACAAAAACTTCAGCTTCAAATCAAATCATGCACAATAAACAGTAATTGATTTTGATTCAAAGACAAGAATATGGTAATGCGTATTACATATTATAGGCTATTCTCATTTATTGTGATTAGTTATTTTAAGGAAATAAATTAATTCATGTGAGTGAGTATAGCAAGTTTTCATTCTGAACCATGCAAGTAAAGAAAGATTTTATGTTGATAAACAAGGTATTCAAGGTATAAAAGGGTTTTTTTTATTTTTTATTTTGGAAAATTCAAGCTTCTAAACTCAGACATATAAAATGCATCATGTAGACACAAACCACACTTTTCATTATTTCAAGAAAATAATACTATCTGCTGGTACCCACTGTTTAGATATCTATAGCTATGATCATACTAGCAATGTGTTTTGATTAGATAATTGACCATAACATGATTGGTAACACAAATGCAAAAGTGTCAAACACTAGGTAAGGATGCAGCAACAATGACAACTTTTAGGCTTTCATTGCTTTTGTGGCGTGTTCACAGAATTCTGGATGAAGATAAGAGTTGCAATCTCTGTCAGACAAGAAAATGTGCATGAAATCCCTTTGAGGAGCCAAACAAAAACTGCTGTTAAAACTGATCAAATTTTGTTTTGGATAAGGACAATAAAGACAATGAAGGAGAATATGTATATATATATACACACATTTTATATTTTTTCATAAATGTATATATATATATATATAAATGTATTACATATATTTTGTGAGGCCAAACTCAAATCAATGAATATAATATTAAATTTTAAAACCAAACATTGAGCAGAGGAATAATTAATTGAGCTTAAATAAATCTTTATGAAGAGATTTGGAAGCATAGTAAAAATGACTAATATTTCTGCAAGACGGCTATATGCAGCTCAAAAAATAATTCTAAACTGCTAAGCTTGAATTTTCTCTTCCACATTCAATAATGAAGTTGTTCTCTAAAGCCTCCCTGGCATTTTACTTTTATTATGCATTTCCATCCACAGAACAATAACTGGTGCTTTATTCAATTCTATAGGCCCATTTATTATTCCGTTTTATTTTGTGTTTTTGGTTGTCTGCTCAGTGTATGGTCCCTTAAGAAAACATCATATTTTCATGAAGAAATCAAGGGAAAAAAAACTGTTGGGAAACATTTGAGCAAAAAAGAAGTATTTAAATTCAGGACATAAAGAAAAATTACATTCATAAATAATTTTATAACTTTTTGAATGAAACAGACTCACTTCCTTATTATACATAAATTTCCTCTGGAAATACTATTTTTGCCATGAGTAAGGGAAAGTGAAATAATAAACAACATAAGCAAATCAGGAAGCAGGATTTTCATTTTTCTCTAACTATATAAATAATTTTGCTCTGTTCATAGATTATAAATGAAAACCATTAATTTATCCCTTCTCCCATATACATGTACATAAATGCACATGTGTGTGCACAACCCTTTTAGAAGGTATAGCATAAAGGATGAACAAGATTCAGTTAAATCAAAACAGGAATATTTGACATTTAATTCCACAAGAATTTAGTTAACATATTGTGTGTCCCTAGCATTGTTATGAAATCATGAACTATTTTGTATGATTTCATAATGTCTCCATGTCAACTTGGTAGTACAATGAAAAACACTGATTTTTTTGAAATCAGATTTTATACCAGTGGACATATCAACTTCTAGATCCACTGCCAACATTTAAAACTACTACTTATTCCTGTCTTCTTTGTATGTGAAGCATGCTCTGGCCCTAGGGGATATAGAAATTATACCACTATTGTTTAATAAAATGGGGCAGAAAGGCAGATGAGGGATGGAAAGACATTTTTGTTTGTTTCTCTGTAACAGGATTGAAAGGACTATATTTTTTCTATGATGGACGATTTATTTGTAATGAATTACCTATTAAAAGTAGTAACAAAAATATCAGTGTTTCTGCAACAGATTTTAGATGATTTCTGGGGCAGAAAAGAAGCATGCCAGGGTGTAGGCATTTCTACTATTGCTTCTTTACCTTGTATTGTAATTATTCATTTGCATGCTGTCTCCCACGGAAATGTTAGCTCCCAAAAGACAGGAACTATATTTTTGCTGCCATATACACCATGCCTTAGTCATAGTATACATTAGCATGATAGAGCAGGGTGTTCTTGCATACGATATTTAGGAACTGAAAGGGAAGTCAGCACTAAATTTGGCACCATGGAACACATTTGTAATCTCAGCAGCTTAAAATACTTTTATAGTTTATTTTGGAATCAGGACATTTTGCCTCCAGTTTTCATTTTGTTTTTCAGGATTGTTTTGACTATTATGTGTCTTTTGTGATCTCATGTGATTTTTTTTCCAGAAGAAATCAAATTATTTATTCCTGTCTTGCTATAGCACTGGAGTTAATCTGTATCACTTGCCTTTGTTATGGACTCAAAGGCAGATGGGGTAATGGAAAAGCTATACAGTGGACTAAGGGAAGGCTTTGGGTGTGATTAGAGGTTGTTGGCACTGGAAAGTTGTAGACAAGGTCACAAGAAGCAGAGATTTCCTTTTGATTGGTTAGTGGAACACATTTGGCTTTTCTCAGTTGTTCCTATGTTGCCAGTACCAGCAAAAAACAGGATAGCTCTTAATTATTGAACAAGTTTTGGACATTTGAGGGCATTTGCTACAGAGGTTGTTGTTGGCTTCCTGGATTGGTTGCTATAAATATTTGGTTTGCTTTCGACCTGGTTGTTTCAGATTGTGGGTTAGAGTTCTTTTGTTAATAGAGAATCTGACCGTTGTCCATTATATCTTCAGTCTGTCAGAGGTCTCGGTGTAAGCAACCACCTCCAAGGTAGCCTGATGCTACTGTCGAAGCACTGAGCAACTGTTACATCCTGCCTACATCACAATGCTGAAGTCACAATTTGTATCTTTTTATGTAGTAAGTCTGTTAATAAATATTTGCCTTGACCATTATTCTTAATATTTTTGTCTTTTAACTTTTATTCTAAAAAGTGATTTTCATACCATACATTATTACTTATTCTACTTGTGTTTCTATAGTTACATTTTAAGTTTTATGCTTTTTATTTTCAATTCATTTTTGTTTAGTTTATTTCTTATTATAATTTACACATATTAATTGAACATACTCATGTAGTACAGTGTGTTATTTCAATATGTGCATACAATGCATAATGATCAGATCAGAGTAATTTCCTCACCTCAAACATTTTTCATTTCTTTGTGCTTGAAGCATTCAAATTCCTCTCTACTATCTTGAAATACATAATTGTTTTCAATCATAATCATTCTACTGTAATAGAACATTAGAAGTCATTTCTCATTTCCTTTACATACCTGAACCCATTAACCATCTTCTCTCTATCCCTCTGTCCCCCACCCTTTCCTGGCTTTGGTAACTAATCCACTATTTTCTATTTCTCTGATATCAATTTATATAGCTTCCACCTACAGGTAAGATCAGGCAGTATTTGTCTTTATCTTCCTTACTTATTTCACTTAACAATGTCCTTCAGCCACATCCACATGACATCAAATGGTAGGATTTCATTCTTTCTAGTTGAATAATATCCCCTTGTGTATACACACATTCCTTATCCATTCATCTGTTGATGGGCACTCAGCTTGATTCCATATCCTGTCTATTGTGAACAGCGCTGAAGTGAGCACAGTGCAGATATCTATTCTTCTCTTCAGCAGACTGATTTCCTTTCCTTTGACTATATGCTTTCATACACTTTTGACTTTCTATTTGGTGTCTTTAAATTTCAACTTGAAGAACACATTTCTGCATGACTTGTAAAGCAGGTCTAGAGATGATACATTCTCTCAGTTTCTGTTTTTCTGAAAAAGTGTTTATCTGTTCTTTGGTTTCTGAGGACCATTTTACTAAGTACCGTGGTCTTTGTTTGCAATTTTTAAATTCATCACTTTGAATATATCACTCCACTCTTTGATGTTCCAGGTTTCTGCAGGTAACACACTGATAGTGTGACAGGGACTTTTAGTACAGTAAGAGTCATTTTTCTCCTGATGTTTTCAAAATTCTTTATTTTGTCTTTGACTTTTGATTGCTATGTTTTTCAATGTGAATCTGTTTGGGTTATTTTTATCTGGGTCCTCTTTGGCTTCAAGAAACTGGGTGTCTATTCCCCACTCCCATCTAGGAAGGTCCTGTTTCTTTAAATAAGCTTTCTGCTTTGTTTCTCTCCCTTCCAAGTGGAAGAAAGGTTTCGGTGTCCTGTGCTTTCTCCCAATATCACAGAAACAGTTGGCCATTCTCAACTGCCCCACCCTTTACCCAAGGCAAGCCACTCAAGTGCTGGATGCACACTCAACTCTACCCCTTTGCTCGCGGAGGGCAAATCTCAGAAATGTATGCTTTCTGTCAATCTTACAGACTATGTGAGCCTTCATGAGCCTTCCTTTCCTTTGCTGTATTCAAGAACACTGAAATTTGCAGGTCAATGGATGGAGCTGGAGAATATCATGCTAGGTGAAATAAGCCAATCCCCAAAACCAAACGCTGAATGATTTTTCTGATAAGTGGATGATGATACATAATGGCGGGGGCGGGGGAGGCAAGACTAGAGAAAAAATGCATTGCATAGAGGAAAATGAGGAATAAGAAGGGGGCCGGGGAAGAAAAGATAATAGAATGAGATAGACATCATTACCCTATGTACATGTGTGATTACACAAACGGTGTGACTCTGCTTCATGTACAACTAGAGAAACGAAAATTGTACCCCATTTGTGTACAATGAATCAAAATAAAAAACAAAACAAAACAAAAAAACACTGAAATGCTGGAACCTAGAGTCCAAGCTCCACTTCTCTTTCCCTCCTGAAGGAGAAAATTCTGGATTGTCTTTTCCCTATCCTATAGAGCTTTGCCAGATGCTGAGAGCCATCCATTCCTTTTCCCCAGGACAATGCCCTGAAATACCAGGAGATTACCTGCCATCTCTACTTCTCCCCCTCATTCCCTAAGAAGTTTCAGGAATGTTCACCTTCTTCTAATCCTGCAGTCATTCACATCATTTCCCAGGGGAAAGCACAGAAATGCCACGAAGCTGGGTATGATCTCCACTTGTCTCCCTTCCTTTTGAAGGAGATCTTAATATTTTGTATTTTCTTCTAATTCCACAGCACATTGAAGGCTGCCAAGTGTCCCTGATCACCTTTTTTGTATGTTTTTAGCTATACCCAGGAGTTCTAAAGATGCCATTTGCTTTAGTGTTCTGAGTACCTTGAAACAAAAGTGACCTCTTTGACAATATCCTGAAAGGCTGGGGGCTGTTGGATGCACATTTTACTCACTGTTTCCTCCATGCAAGACATCATGAACCTGTTGAATGTCCCTTGATGCTGAGCTGTGTCAGTGTGAAGGAGCTGACCTGGCTAAGGTTAAACAGCCAAATTTTTTTTTTTTCATTTTGTTTTGTGCCTTCCTAAAATGTTACAACTTCTTAAGTGAATTCTAGTGTTTTTGTAAAGGTATTTTGAGATATTATTTCATTCATATTTCTATGGGGCGTGAAGGCTGGAATTTATTGTGACATCTTGATGTCACTTCAAATGGGCATTTTTAATGGTGTTTCTAAAAGGTCAATAATTATTGTATGCATATAAGAAGATTTATATAGAGATCCAAATATTTATATTTATTCATACTAATCCCCTTCTTTCCTTTTCATAGTGCTGAGATTGTTTTTCTGTTTGCAATTCAATTTAAAATAAAATAATATATTTTCTTTTCCATGACTCACGTAAGTGAACAACAGATAAAGAGCTACAAGGAAGAGACCTAGAAGGATTCCATTTCCCCACTGAATTGAGGTGTGTTACTCTCCCAATTTGTGGGTGCATTCAGCAAATTGGAACCTCCCATTAATTCTTTATAAATCAGTAATAATTTTCAATTTTTTTCAGTTTTTACTGAATGAGATAAGTATATTATTACAAGGACACCACCTAATGATATAAATTTTATTATGATTATGAACTAAGACACGTTCAATTTACAAAAATTACCAAACAATAGAAATTCTAGTCCTACTCATTTCTTACTCTAAGTCTCAGTGTCTTTTTAAAATGTATTCAGTGATAACAATCTCCTATGCCTTTCAAATGTAATTCCTTGTAGAAAAATCTTTAAAGTCCTTGTTCACTCAAAGTATCTAAGTAAAGAGTCTGAAGCCATTAACACCATATCGGCCTTTGTTTCAGATCTAATTGATTGTTAAGGGGTTATGTAGGGTTGTCTTGTTCTAGGGAAATGATGTGCTAGACAGTCTCCCTCAAGAGCCTCCCACTATTGAGATTCAGTTGAAACAGAAACGGTGACCCTTCCTAAGCTAAGTGTTTGAATGAGAACCTTGTCATGTTCAGACATTGTTCAATAAGGATCAAGTTGAAATTAAAGAAAAATGGCATTATATTCTATAAAGTAATGGTGAAGAAGTTCAGTTTTTGCTATCGCATGACATTTTTAAAATGGTGCCTACCAATGTTTTTTCTAGTTTTAATAAAAATGTCTTGAGCATAAATTCAGAGGCAAAAGAGACAAAGACTGGTGCTTGTACCTTATAAGCTGTGTTTCTTCCTCTTAGGAGGATCATCTTGCTGTAAGACTAATACGGAATCACTCAAAAGGCTTAAAAACAATTAACTTCTTTCCCTAAGGTTGGCAGAAACTGCAATACAGAGAACTAAGAATAATTCTTTATAAAAATTCTTCACCTCAACAGTGCATTCCTAGGCTCCTATCATGCCATAAAAGTATCAGAAGTTCACTGTGCACTGTAGAGAGTATATTAAACACACACTCACAGTTTTGTATTTAGGGATAGAGGGACTTTTGATTTTACCTTTCATCCCCTGACATGTTCCGACTGCAACAAGCAAAGGGGTTGGCAGGAGCCTGGAGCCTCCTACTTGAGTGAGCCTGTGACGACACCAGTACCGACTCCAGGTCAACTCTTGACTATAATGTGGGTAAGGCTTATGAGCATGGCATTTTTCGAAAACAGCATAAATTGACAGCTCTTTGCATATCAGGCAGTGTTACACAAAAGTGCATTAAGAAATAATTGTATCTCAACTTTATTCCTTCCTTAGCAATTTTTATGATTCTATTTCTCTATTGGAAGCAATTAAATTAGTATTCTTATTGGTGATTTTCTAATCAGTATATTAGGCAGTAACAATATTTTTCCAACAAAAAACTATTTTAAAGCTATAAATAATTGGTAATAGCGGTCAGTTAAAATGAATATAGATGTTAATTTATTATCACAGTAGTTTAGTTTTTTGCAGTACATAAAGACTGAAAAACTAGTTTTTCTGATAATATGTATGCTAAGTATCTAGGCTTGACCTTTCACCCACTAATAAATGGGTGATGAATGAGAATGCTCTGCATCTGCATATTTTCTCCTATAACTAAGCTTCATAATTTAATTGTAACATATTTAAATATAATTTCTTTGATCATTACGCAACTCTTATTTTATTATTTTAAAGAATAAAATTAAGATTCATAGGATTTTATCTTGATAATTTTTATCATGTTACATTTATCTTCACAAATTCAATTCCTTGCCTCAGTGAAAGTTTATAAACAATCACTTTTTCAAATGAATATGAAGTACACAAAGTCTTGCCTTGCGTATGTTCAAATGTATGTTAAATGACATTTACTAAAAGAATTTGTTAAATTCATTTAAGAGAACTTCTAGTATAAATACCAACATACCTTTTTTCTAGAACCCTGTTAAAAAATCTATAGAATCCATTGAATAAAGTTTAAGTGTTGGTAAGCCCTATGTTCCCCCCAAAAAAAATGTTAAAAATATGGAAAATAATTGAATTTAGTTATAGTAGAACTCAAGTAAGTAATGGGGAAATAAAGGTATCACAGAATTTCATCTTCCAAAAAGTCCTCCCACAGAATCAAGGACTGCCTAGTTCTTCACAAATGAGGCTATCACCTTATAGGACTTAGAGGGAGGATGGAGTCCAGGTAAAATTTAAACAAATCAGTGTTGCCATAGCTACAAAGCAAGATTGGGCTGTGTGAAAAGGGAGTATCACCTGTCCTCTGCTGAGAAGCAGACTCAGTAGAAAATTACAAATTACAAAGATAGCTGTGTTTTATCATGCCCATAAACCCCTTTTCCCAAGCACTCACCTTGATCTGGAAATTGAAAGTGTGACAGGTTTCAATATGGCTCAGATTCTCCAGGCAAGAGTAATATACTCCATTCTTACATAACTTATACAATCAAGAGTCTATCATAGTTTTAGAAAGCATGGTTTTCCAGTACTATGTATTTTTAGTTAATTAGCAAAAGCAGTTTTTTCCATATTCACATAAAACAAGAACTTGAAACAAATTACCCAGGATTAGGTAAGGACATAGGTTGAACTCAAGAAATCTGGACTGCACTACTAGATTCATTTAGTGACTTTTATGTTATGACCTATTTCTTGTTCATAACAAGAAATCCCTGACCATTTCTTTTAATAGAGAACCTCAACCTACTGTGAAAATAAATTCCAATTTGCTTGGCATTAAAAACCTAGTTCTCTTGGAAGGCATAATATTTACCTCAAGGGGGATAATGCTTTCTTTACCCCAAGATTTTTTGATACCGAGTTTAGAAATTATGAAAGAATAAACACTCCTTCACTTAAACACGAATAATATGTTCCTAAAATCCCATGTCTTCCATGAAAAAGATAACCAAGAATCTGTTCTCCATCATTTCTAATAGGAAACTGTACTAATAGGAAACTGTCCTAATAGGAAACAATGTACTACATAGTAACCCAAACCTGCCTGAAATTTTCCTAACACTTGGTTAAACCATAAGACCTACATTAAATTAATAAAATACTATATTTGGATAAAAATGCTAAAAATATTGTTCCTAAGTCATTCAAGTAATAATATCATAGCCATAAGTTGTTTAAAGTCATTTATATAATCTCTTTCAGCAGCAGCAAGTGATTCAAGATATATTTCAAGGCACCCATTTCCAATTTCTACTAGTTACATTTTGAATTTAACATTTATTACTTATATTTTTAATTTATTTGTTTTATACATGTTAGATTGAATTTTGGAGTTATAATTGGGCTTTTTTATATCTGATTTAAAGTGTTACCTTGAAAGAAACATTCTATGAAATGCAGCTATTATAAAACAAAATATTTTATATAATAAAATGTGAACTGTGGAGATATTCTAAGAAGGACATCCATGCTACTTATCTATATTACTTATTGGATATTAAAAATACTCTTTTGGCATGATAGGATAGCTAACTGACTAGTTTTACAGTTCCAATTTATTTTTAAAATTTTTAATCTGCATGAAACAATAGCAGAAAATTAAGGAAATGATAGTTATAATTTAGTGTATTAGAGTGAACAGATCATAAATATTCTGGAAATTTTAAATTTTACACAGCCAATACAACTGCATAAATATTTAGTACAATTTAATGTACATAAAGAAATAATTGACTTTATAAAAATAAAGCTATTAGTTAAATGTCAATGAGTTTCCAAATGGAATAATATAATTTGTTTATAGGACTACCCTGAAAACTTATTGAGATCTTAATTTTAATTATTTTACAAATGAAATATGAATAAATCAAATAAATGATTTCATAGTGTAAATGGCCACATATGGTTTTTTAAAAGGCAACCATAAAAGACAAATACTAACAGAAAACAGGAAAAAGCTAATTCTAACAGATGCTAATACTAAGAGAAAACAGGAAAAATAAACTTTTCTAGATTTTAGCCAGAAAATCTCATTTTCTGTGAAATTCCACTTTTATCTTGTTAGATCAGCAATTTTGTTTTGCTTTCATATCTGATTTCTTAAAGTGTGGTATTCCAACACAAGATGCTGACATTTTATTACAATCAGATGAGGAAAAAAAAAACAACCAACTATGAAATGGCTAGTAGATTTTTCAATGGGAGATGCTCTCCCAGTCTTCTTCAACTCTATTATAAACATGAAAGAAAAACAACAAGAAAATGTGCCACTGTCATATGCCCAAGATATTTATTTTGGAGACCTAAGTTATTGCTCATGCAGCATTTCTGAGACATAATTTAAAGGCGAGCTAAAACTTGTATTCTTGAAGCCGACTCAGCAAGCTGATGCTGGCATGAAGTAGCTTTGGTGGGAGATATTTATTAAAGTCTATTGTCTACTTCTCAGCCAGCAGGCGATGAGAATGCTGCAGAAGCTTTGTTCTTAGTCTTACAGTCCGTGGGAGTGGAAAGAAGAATTGCTTTTCATCATTTGACAGCAGCTGCCTGTCCAGTTTAGAATTATGGAAAGAAGTTTAACACATTATAATTCAAGGAATCAATTCTGTTATATCAGATTGTTGTAAAATGTGTATTTTAACATCTAATGTGATTGAACTTAATAAAACCAAATTAAAAAGAACATATTAATATATTCTGCACAAGCATATAAGCTAATAAAGTAGGAATTATAGTTTGGCAATTAATATTCTGGTTGCTCAAAATTATCAATAATAAAATCATTTGATGAACATATTATTTTTAATGATAGCTTTCAAATCACTTCAAGTATTCCCAAATTCTAGTTTGAACCTACTAGCATAGAACACCCAAATGCTTTTCTGTAAAAGAGAGGCAGTACCTATTTCAGCCTTTCTGTTCCATATGATGCCTGCTTCTAGTATTCACGTCTGGTACTACTGTGCAAAAGCAGCCATGGACCATATACAAATCTAGTTCCAATAAAGCCATTCACAGAAATAGACAAGGGACTTGAGTTGGCCTGCAGGCCATGTTCTGCTGATTTTGATCTAGGAAAGTGATCAAAAAGTCATAGAAAATATATTCTGTGAGTTCTTGAAATTTCAGAATGGGATGTGTGTCACTTTCATGGTACAAACTGTTTGGCCTACTCTTTACCTTCCTCAGAAAGAGGGCTCTACTGTCTACAGATATTAAAAATTGCCAGTAGTGCAATACTGACTTGACTTCACATTTATTTCCAAAAGGGAACTCTTTTGAAATTAAGAATAACTAAAAATGGGAAATTTAGAAGGCTCAAATCAGCAACAGCCCCAGAATAACCAGAATGTTGTGGTTATTCTCCTTAATGTAACTTGATTTTTAAATACATGATAAAATGGGTTTTGTTCATTAAAGTTCAATAAGTTTACCAAGGTACCTCTCTACTATGGGTTAATATATCTTAGAATATAATGTGTTTCATTGTTTAAATATTTATATTTACCCATATTCTCTGTTACTATAGAAAATTTTTGAATCTGTGATATTCATTCTGTTCTAGTGTCTTTATCTTTCTAAGGACTACAGATAAAAGCGTGCTGCATCTTTGTCATTCCTGTCTACTGACTGGTCTTTCAAAAATCTCTCTCATCTATTCGTGATTCACTTGGTCATGGTTTTCTTTTAAAACTCATGTATTTCTTTGCACATTTTTAGTACCTATTTTTCATTAAGTTCTTTCAACTGAGTCTTTACTTTTTCAATTATTTGTTTTTCTCTTCTATTCCTTTCATAATTTTACCATGTCTAACTGGCTCATCTCTACTTTTTGGTCACAGAATTTTTATGTATATCCTCTGGCTATATCTTTTCTGTGTGCTTGCAGAATCTCTTCCTGTTTTCTGGTCTTCACAGTTATTATCATAACATTAACACAATTAAAAAGTGTTGCGTATTGATTGATTCACAAATTTTCTGTGTCACATTTTCTGGAGATTTTTTTTTTCATTTTCTGAGATATTTTACTGCTTTTTTAAATCATTATTTAACTTTTCTCCCTCCTCCTCTTTATTCTCTTCCTCTGCATTCGTTTTTGACTAATAGTACATTTGATAAAAAAAATCATCTTCATGCTTTTTTTTTCCTTTCTTTTTTTTGTTTTTGTTTACTTACATAGAAAATGAATTTTCCTTTCCAGAAACACTGATTATTCCAAAGAAGTGGTGAAGAGCCAATGTAGGAAGGGAATACTTGATATGATTTCTAAGGTCTGCCTTACATATACCCTGTTCATTCCTACCAAAAGTCCTTTGCCTCTTTAATTTTCTTTGCTGATTCTACTTTACTTAGATACCAGCCATATATATGTAACATACATGAATTTATTAGCATTTAAAAAATATCTTCTATCATTAAAACTTGGCTCATAATTTTTGTTGTTCAATTGTTTTAAATTTTTCATTGTTACTTCTAACTTTCAGAAAAACAAGCCATTTGTTGTGAAACTAGAATGCTCTTATCAGAAATGGGAGTCATTCTTTTCCATAATCCAGAAACCAATATAATATCCTACATTTTAAAAAATTTTAATATTTCTAAAACCTGGATGCATAATATAGTTGGTATTCAATTAAGATTATTATTAAAAGCATTTTTAAAAATATTATTGGCATATAAAATGATTTAGTGGAGATCCATTCACTTTAATATGACAGAAAGAAAACTTGTTAGTTTGCTATAAATATTAAATACTTTAAGATATAATTTAGTAATAATGAACCCCTGAAAATCCTCTTAATATTTGGTAGTTACTCATTCCCCAATTTTTAAATTAATAAAATAAAATTATATAGTTTAAATAATCCTGATAACTATCACAGTAAAAAGAGATCTGGAAATATTAAAACAAAATCATCTGAATTTTAATTCAATACTATAGGAAGAGACTAAAAATTTTCCTGTTTTTAACAAACATTAGTATGTATGGGATAAAGTGCAGTTTGGTATTCTATCAATAAAAATGAAACCCCACTTATGAAATTTCAGAATGAAAATTTTGTAAAATACCAAAGATCAATGAAAAGAGGATTTGTTTGTTTTGAAAAGGCAAGTAAAATCTGCATATATTTAACAAGACTAAGACAAAGAGAAGGCTTAAAGAAATGAAGAGAATGAAAATGGAGATATTACAACTGACACCACAGAAATACAAAGGATCATAAGGATCTATTATGCACAGCTGTATGCCAACAAATTAGAAAACCTTGAAGAAACAGACACATATAGAGTACCCAAATTAAATAATGAAGAAATCGAAAACCTGCGCAGATCAACAACAGTCAATGAGACTGAACCAGTAATAAACGATCTCTCATCAAAGAAAAGCTAGGTAGTTACACTGATGACTCCTGCATTCTACCAAACATTTTGATTCTCAAGCTATTTTTTTTTTAAAAATCGGAAGAAGGACATCTTTCAAACTCATTTTACAGGGCTATCATTTCTCTGGCCAAACAACAAAGGACACAACAAAAAGAAAACTACAGGCCAATAACCCTGAGAAACATGAATGCAAGAAGGTTTATAAAAATACTGGCAAACCAAATGGAATAGCACATTTAAAAGACCATTCTTATGTTTTAGTTAGATTTATCTCTGCTGTGACTAAAGACCTGACCAAAAAAATTAGAGGAGGAAAAGTTTATTTTGGGGCTCATGATTCAGTCTCCGTCCACAGAGAGCTAACTTCATTCCTCAGGGTTTGAGGTCAGGCAGAAATCAAGGTGAAAGAGTATAGTGGAGGGAAGTGGCTCAAATGATGATCAGAAAGCAGAGCGAGACTCTACCTGCCAAATACAAAATCTGTACCCCAACATTACACCCCTCTATGACCCACCTCCTCTAGCCACACCCTACCTACCTTCAGTAATCACTCAGTTAATCCCATCTAGTGATCAATTAACTGATTGGGTTGAAGTTCTCATAACCCAATCTGAAAGTTCTTGCATTATCTCACACATGAACTTTTGGGGAACACCTCACATCTAAACCATAGCACTTCACAATCAAGTGAGATTCAACTCAGGGACACAAGGATGGTTTAAGACATGCAAACCAATAAATGTGATATACCATAATACTAAAATCAAGCACAAATCACTTATTTCAATAGATATAAAAAATAATTTGATAAAATTAAATATTCCTCAGGCATAGTGGTGCATGCCTATAAATTGAGCAACTTGGATTCTGAGACAGGAGGACTTCAATTTCAAGGCCAACCTCAACAATTTTTTAAGGTTCCAAGCAACTTAGGGAGACCATGTCTCAAAAACAAAAGTAAAAAGAGTTGGGGATGTGGCTCAATGGTAAAGCTTCCCTGGGTTAAATTCCCACAGCAAAAAAGTAAATAAATAACCTCCCTTCATGATGAAATCTCTAAACAAATTATGTAGAGGAGGAATGTGTTTCAAGTGAGATAAACTGCATATATTATAAACACTTAGCTGATATCATATTAAGTATGGAAAAAATAAAACTTTTACTCTAAGATCTGAAAGAAAACAGGAATGCCAACTTTCCTCAACATAAAACTAGATATCCTAACCAGAGCAATGTAACAAAAGAAATGTACAAAGGACATTCACATTGAAAAGGAGGAAGTTAAACTGTCTTTGCAGATGGCATGATCTTACATATAGAAAATTCTAAAGAATTCACAAAAAAATGCTGTTAACCCTAATACATTCTGTAAAATACTAGAATACAAAATCAACTCACTGAAATCAGTGAGACTTTTATAGGAAGCTCTCTGAAAAAGAAATAAAGAGAAAAATCCCATTTATAATAGTCACAAAATTATACCTAGGAATAAATTTAAATAAGGAGGCAAAATATTAGTATAAAGAAAACTATAAAATATTGATGAAATTAATCAAATAGGCTACAGATAAATGTGATATTATCCCATGTTCATGGATTGGAAGAATCAATATTTTAAAATATTCATGTTATGTAAAATGACCTACAGATTTAATGCTATCCTCCTTAAAATACCAATGTCATTTTTCACTAAATTAGGGAAGACAATTCTGAGATTGATAAAGAACCACAAAGGAACTCAGGGCCAAGCAGCCTTAAAGTGCAAAGAATATGACTACAGGTATCACACCATAGGATGACAGTACGTACTACAAAACTAAGTAATCAAGACAGCATAGTATTAGCCTAAGGAGAGACACATGAACCAACAAGACAGAATAGACATCTCAGAAATAATTCCACACTTACTTTTGACAAAGACCTAGAATATTTAGGGGGGCGGGGAAGATAGTCTCTTCAATAAATGATGCTTGGAAAACTGAACATCCACATGCACAAGAATGAAAATAAGTGACTCTTTTTCACCAGTCACAAATACCAACTCAAAATGGATTAATGCCTTAAATGTAAGATACAAAAATATCAAACTACTAAAAGAAAGCATAGGAGACACATTTCAGAATGCTGACCTGGGCTACAACTTTTTGGATATGACCCATATGCTCATACAAATAGGGGGAAAAAAGTAACAATTTATCACTAGTAATACATCAAACTAAAGCTTTTGTACATCAAAATAAATAATCAATGGAGCACAGAGACAGCTTACAGAATGGGGAAAAATATTTGTACATTTTACATCTAAAAATGGGTCACTATCCAGATTATATAAAACTCAAACAATCCAATAACAGCAAAATAATAATCATTTGGAAATGAGCTGATGATCTGAAGAGGTATTTTTCAAAAGAAGACTTAGAATTTGTCAATAAATATATGAAATGCGTAAAAATATAAATACATGAAATACATATGCATAGATGACAAGAAGCACTCCACTAACAGTAGGAAAGTTCAAATCAAAACCACATGAGTGACCATCTCACCTTAGTCAGAAAGTTTGTAATCAAAAGGACAAAATAACAAATGCTATCATAGATTCAGAAAAAGACCAATTCTCACAAACTGTTGGGAGAATTCTAAGTTACTTCTGCCATTATCAAAAATATAGTAAGTTCCTAAAAACAAAAAATAGAACCAAAGTGCAATCCAGAAATCTCACTACTAGTTTATACCAAAAGTAATAAAATCAACATGTCCAAGAGACACCTGCACTCACAGGTTTATTGCAGCAGTATTCACAACAGCCAGGGTATTGAATTAATCTCAATACCCATCAACAGAGGAACACCACAACTGAAATATGGTGTAGTGGAATTTTATTCAGCAATAAAAAAGGATGAAATCCTGTCATTTACAACATAGATGGAGCCAGAGAACTTTGTGTTAAGTGAAATAAGACACAGAATATACACACACCATTTAATTTCACTGTAGGAGAAATCTCAGTAAGGTGTACCTCATGAATATTATGTACAAATATTATATCAATCAAAACAATAAAAGTAGTTAACAAGAAGAAAATCAATGGCACTTCACTAATGGAAAGTGATAGGAAAATGTAATCGTCAGAAGCATCAATTGTTGCTTTAAACACTAATCAAGTTCCTAGAAAAGCTTGCAGTAAGGTAAGGACTCTAAAGAACAGGTAAACGAAGGTAAGGGAGAAGGGAAGCTGGCAACTTCCCATCCCCAATCTTTAGTGAGAATCAAAGCAGAACATTCTTGGTTGCAAAGTCAAAGAAAGTGTTCATAAAACATCTGAAGACATCCATCTGCACAGTGGGCATGCATGTCATCCTTTATATATTCCCTTGCTTATAGATGAGATGGGGCAGCCTTCCATTTTTATCCTGGCCTGCTGCCACTAAGGAGTGCCTGAATAATAAAATGGCCAAGATCTCTCTGTTGAGTCCTCTTAAGTTCTTTCTCTAGAATCCATGTGCTTGGCACATTTTAACTCAGAGTTGAACAATGATCTACAAATAATTTTCCAAACAGTACAAGTCAAATTCATAACAACGACAATACACACACACACACACACACACACACACACACACACATTACTTTTATAAGAATAATAGGAATAAAAGAATAAAGCAGAAAACTCAAGTCAAGCAAGTCTGTATACACATGGATTAAAGAAGATACTGACAAGCCAAGAGATACATGGGCTTAAATCCTAGGGAGAGTCAAGAGGATCTCCCACAGTGGGAGACACCCTAATTGGTCTATGCCTACACCACTTCTATTGTGAAGAAGCATCACTGGGGATAGAATACGGAACCAGAAATGATGAGATGATTTAGCATGACTTTGTTTTGATAATTGCCTCTATTTGAGATCTTTGGGTATCACTGTCCTTTTACTGTCAGTGATCTGGTCAAATTGTCACAAAATACCACAAACAAATATTATAGTGCTTTTGCCTGAGCTATAGCTTCTGAGATGTTCAGTCCTTCTCTATCCTTTGCCCTATACAATTAACTGCTACACATAATTTTTGTCTTTCATTTCAGATCAAGAGTCACCTATGGTACCAAGGATGATCTCTTTGTTGCTATGTAGAGACACTCTCTAAATCCTGTTGCTTTATCATTTACAAACAGAGCTGGATAGTTATGTTGATGAGTTTAATCATTGCTATCCCCTACTTTTTAGCAATCTTTACAATCTCCTTTAGCTTATATTTTTGTTTGCACTTTGTATATTTTCCTAAAACGGTTGCCAAATTATAATAATTTCAGGCCTTGAGATACCTAGATTTATTCTTGCCTTCAAAGAATCATTGCTTCCCTTTATAGTGCATCTTAACTGTTATTATTTAATATCTATCTCCCAGAGAGAGTAAGAATTCTGTCTCTTTATAGTCACTGTTTTATCTTAAGGGCCTGAAATGGTGGCTGCTTTAACATGGGCATCAAGTAAACATTTGCAGGATGAATGAGCATCACTTTAGATAACGATCTTTCTTCTTTTCATACACAATTTCTGTTTAGTCAAAAGCATCGCAGGCAGGCACAGATACACTGCTGCCCTCCTAATATATTTTTTACTGCAGAATTGAAGGTAAAGAAGCTTATGACTGCTCAGCATAGCATTGCATTAAGATAACACTTGTAGAGGCAGGATTATTCTGAGATACCTGTGTTTGTAAACCCTTTACAGCAAGTAAGATGTATTTCTTCAGAGATCCTTTTCTTAATAGGATTTCAGGCAGCCTTTGTAAGCAGCTAAAATAAATTGCTCTTAAACATGTGTGTCATATAACATTAAATGGGGTTATGAATCAACATCCTCCGTGTGCTATAATACACACCTCCACCATATAATGGAATTAATCCTGGATTAAAAAGAGAAATCCTTTCCTGATCTTCACTCCAACCCACTTTCCTTTCACTTTTTGAAAATATGAGCTTTTCAGATGACATATGACTAGAAGAATCCATTATAAGCATCCACTATTTTGCCTGCTCTAAAGTAATTTGGTTCTGCATTAATAACTCTCACTTCTCAATCTCTCATAAGCTCAGTTTAAATGCCTAAGTTCTTAAATGAGATTGCTTATTTTATGAAGGAATTTTTGATGGCCCAAACTTTCTGTGCCTCATCATTATGGTACAGAGACTTCACACAGTACAAAATTGTGGAGAGAGCTGTCAAATTTGTCTTTTACATTCCTCTGCACTGCCTCAGCTACTGCCATCTGTAGTAAGAAGATTTTGGTACCATTATCCACAAGCCAGTACCTCTCAAAGTGATGATAAGCTCATATGCCAATGGAAAGAGTAGAAATAATAATAGATAATTAAAATTCTGGGTCATTGGTTCTGTTTGTAAATTAAACATTATAGATGAATTTTCGGTGGATAAGAGAAAGGAAAATTCAACTAACGTAGTCAGCAAAGAACAGCAAAGTACTGATATTTCAAGTGTCCTGGAAGAAGATAATCCTGCTATTGGGAAACAGAAGAAAGTACTGTTTGACTAAACAGATAGGACCATTTCAGTATAAGTTCAAAGAAAATTGTAAAACTGGAAATTAAGAAGTTGCCAAGTTATAAAGGACCTTTTAAGACCTGATAAAACACTTAGGTATTAAAAAACAAAGAGAAAGTTAAATGGGAAAGCATATGAAAATGTTTAAATTTACTCATTAACTTATTCCTTTCATAATAAGCATATGCTGATAAACTTAATTTATGAGACCAAAGTTGCAATATTCCAAGTAAGAAAGGAGACCTGAACTAACACTGAGCCATAAGAATATGAGGGAGAATCAGAACATAGGGGTATTTACAGTCCTGTGCCTGGGAAAGTTGACAGCAAACCCAAAGCCAGTTGCCGTGCTCTGTATTAAGTAAGTGCCCCATGATGGTCAGTTTCAAGCTGCCACTGTTTACCACTAAATGAAGAATTAGGAAGAGTCGTGCACATTCAGCTCTCCTGGGCAGGCTCTCCATGTTTCTGACATGTTATTGACAATCAGTAAAAGTTGGAAGTTGAGGAAATGCAATGTATGATAGAAAAGAAAAATTATATATTAATCCCCCATTTCTGGCTTGGGAAACTGAATGTATCAATATTTTATGGCTTGTATTTTATTCTTAGATAGCTTTACTCTCTCCCCCCAAAATAAAAATTTCCCTCAAAGAAATCTTTCAAATAAATATTTGCCTTTAAATTGATATCCTCAAGAAACATCTTAGCTTAGAAGTACATAAATAATGCTGGAACATTCAACAAAGGACATCAACTGAGGAATGCTTGGTGTTGAGGATAAGAGAACATAGTCAAACCTCAGTAATTCAACCCAGATGAATAATACCAAACTGGCCTAATTCTAGTTATCAAGAATATTAATAAAGAATAAAAACTTTATTTAATTCAAAGATTTTCTTTAATTCAAAATGTACATGCTTATTCACCTTGTGAAGCTTTGAATCAGGAATAGACTATATGGTATTTTCAAATTTAGTTGAACAAGGATTTAAAATATTAACCAAGCATCCTGATGAAGACATTTCCCCAGTCCATGTTATGCATGAGTGAATAGGTTAGTTTTTGAGATATGCACATTCCAAACAGGTGATCAGGTGAGATATATGGGAATTGACTCACTGAATCCCTGAATCTAAAACTACACCCTTGACAATGAGCTAGTACCTGTCAGATAGAATAATATCTGCATAGAACATGTGTAGCATGGAGTACACAAAACAGGAAGGGGTGCCCATGTGTCTTACATTTTTCAGATGGAAAATAATAAGAATAAAGAAAATAATAAGAACAAAGAAACAGCAATAGTTATGAGGAGCAAGCTAAATGATTTATTTATCAACATTTTCTCATTCAATCCTTTAAGGATCCTATAAGTTTTAAATAATGTTGCTTCTTTTTCATATGAATTAATTTAATTTTGGAATGTTAATGCTTTTAACTACTGCATTCTAGTCATTTTTATTAAAATAAAGAAAAATTCCATTTTTTAAAAATATACTTGTCCAAGGATAAAAAATTCTAAGATAGAAATTTGGTAAGTTTTCTCAATAAATGAATAACTATTCTAACATCTCTTAGCCCTAGAAACTTATTCTGTCACTCTTTACCTATTTACCTACCTATTACTTTATATATCTTTATCTAAACACACACAAACACACACACACACACACACACACACACACACACACATATATATATACACAAACATAACTTGTATACCTGAATGTCTATAGCTGCTCTTATTTCCTATTTATTTGCTTCTTTTTCTATTCCAGGTTCTTATTTAATCCAATCTTTAGGGCTGCTTAATGGGCTTCATTTTCATTTTTCAAAAGTCTTTTGAAAGATACATTTTGATCAAAACAATGAAATTGTATGTATGCTAAGTGTGGACCCAGGAAATGTCACTGTCCTGAATAAGGCATGGTCAGGTCAACCATGAATCTATTCCATTAGAGTTGGAAAGCAAAGCTGGAACAAGAATGTCTCCTGGCTATATCAACCTCTAATGACACTACACAATTGTTTATGACTATTGGTGTCCCCATTAATGAGCCTTCATATAAAGAGAATGCTCTGAGGTTATCAAGAATTCACCGTGATCAGCCAGTGAAGCCTCTGGACCGAGCCGTCTTCTGGATCGAGTTTGTCATGCACCACAGAGGGGCCAAACACCTCCGGGTTGCTGCCCATGACCTCTCCTGGTTCCAGTACTACTCTTTGGATGTGGTTGGGTTCCTGCTGGCCTGTGTGGCAACTGTGGTATTCATCATCACTAAATGTTTTCTGTTTTGTTGCCGGAAGTTAGCTAAAACAGGAAAGAAGAAAAAAAGGGCATAGTTGTATCTAGACCTGAAGCTGGGAGTCCTGACAGATGGGCCTCCTCCAGTTTGCTTTCACAAGAAGAAATTGTGAGCAGGCTCCTTCCTCTGATGACAAAACAACTTTTCACAACTTACATCATCTAGGCAAAGCTTATTTTCCAGACATATACTACCGTTTATGAGTTTCAAATAGCTGGGCATGGTGGCACACCCAGCGACTCAGGAGTCTGAAGCAGGAGCATCTCAAGTCCAAAGCCAGCCTCAGAAAAGGTGAGGCACTAAGCAACTCAGTGAGACCCAGTCTGTAATTAAAATACAAAATAGGACTGGGGTGTGGCTCCGTGGTCTGGTGCCCCTGAATTCAATCCCTACTACCCTCCAGTCCCCCCAAAAAAGAAAAAGAGTTAGAAATAATTCAGGCCAAAGAGAAAAATAAAAATAATAAAATGATTAAAAAAAAAAAAAAAAAACTGAGGCAGAGAAATCCCTTCTCCCTAGTTGTAATGCTCTTTTAAGGCAGCTCAAATTTGAGGAATTATTTGCCTGGTTAATATAAACAGCAGTGGACAAAGTCTATCATGATAAATCCAGGTCTTCACTCCTATTACTCAGATAACTAAAAGCAAATCCTGCTGTGAAATTTAGATTATGTTTGCTTGACACTAAAGTATCATGTGAGTAAATAAATCCAATTGAATTGATTAATATACTTTAAAAAGCCAATAGTGAGACTCAAACATATTATATTTTACCTAGATTTTTGTGGGAAAAGTAAAATGAATACAGATAGAGCTAAAAAATACTTACACATTTTCTACTGCATTTCATGTCTTCAAAGCCAGATGGCTGCTATTCGTCTTTGTAATTCCAGCATCAATACATAGTAGGTTTGTACAAATTCTCTTGTTGAAATAATGCGGGTGTAGTCAAAATAAAAATTTGTGAGTCATCTATAAAAGAATGATCAAAAATACATAAAGAATATGAATCCTGAAGTGAGAGATGGCACAATTAATACTGCATGTTCTAGGGTACAACAATTTATGCCATTTGTTCTAAGAGATGTTATATATGGCATCAGGAGGCATGTATTAATTAATTTTTTGCTATATTATTAATTATGTCAGTGGTAGGTCTATCAACAATAACAAAATCATAGTGTAAAATTTAGAGTAGGACTTAGAGAATAATGACGTGCTTTAAGAGAATATCCACTGAAAATAAATAATTTGTTTATAGGGCAAAATCTTGCTCTAGTTTTAGTATGGTTTGTGGTGCATTTATTGGAAACTTCATTCCCAGTGTGGTGATGTTAAGAGATGGGGGGATATTAAAGAAGCAGAGCCTAGTGGAGAGTGGTTAGCTAATTGGGAACATGCCCATAGAAGGGATTAACACAGTTCCTTGGGAAATTAGCAGCACTGTGACTTCCTGATTTATGAAGTAATTGTCCTTCTCATACACATTTCTATCATAATGCTATCTTCATTAGGCTCTCACTAGAGTTCATGCCATGCTCTTTGGACTTTCAGCCTCCATAATTGTGAATTAAATAAATCTGCTTATTGGAGAAAGTAACAGGAATTTTGTTATAGTACAGAAAACTAACTTAAATAAACCAAATAAGTGTGGGATATGTATTGCTTGATATCTATAGTTAATACTGTGTTGTTTGCTTGAAATTTGCTAAGAGGGTAAATCTTAAGTATCAGTGCCTCCATGAAAAGGTTTATCTATTTGAGGTGATGAATGAGTTAATTAACTTGATTTTGGTAATTTTTAAAATATAGATATAATATGTATGCATATATAGGTATTATATATAAAATTATCACATAGTACCTCTTAAATACATAAATCCTTATGTCAAGCATGCCTCAATAAATCCCCCAAATAAACAAATAAATAAATAAGCAATTTGCCTCTAAGTGGTTCTTTTATATAATGTTCTTATTTGCCATTTTAAACAATTCACTTAAAAGTTACATAATATTTTTTCAAGAAGAATCTAGCTTTTCTGGATCAGAATATTTTCCAGAATATCTAGTCCTTTTTTTTGGTACTGGGGATTGAACTCAGGGGCACTTGACCACTGAGTCACATCCCCAGCCCTATTTTGAATTTTGTTTAGAGAATTGTCTCCCTGAATTGTTTAGCACCTCACAGTTTCTAAGGCTGGCTTTGAAATCGTGATCCTCCTGCCTCAGACTCCAGAGTCCCTGAGATTACAGGCATGTACCACCACGCTTGGCAGAATATCTAATCTTAAAGCTATATGGAAAACAAGATTAAAAAAAATAAATATATGGAATATATGGGCAAGATGTTAGATTGACAGTTGTAAAATTTGAAGCATGTTATTAAATTAGTTATGTTCAAAATTTTTATTTAATTATGGAACAGACAAAATAAACTACATATGAATTGAGGAGTCCACATACAGATAATTATAAGATAAATCAGAATGTTTCTTAGAATAAAAAATGTTCACTTTATTAAAATAGCATAATGTCAGTGTACCACTTTAGCTGTACCGTGCCATATGAACAAAACTGCCTGTTGTTTTCTTGCCTATAATGGCATCCATAATTTTTTTCTGTTAGTGATTGGCAGATCTTTTTGTTAATGAAGTACACAAGCTATCCTGCCTCATCTCTTAGTATATTCCTCTTACACATAGCCAGGCAAGAGCCTGTGAAAAATGTGTGGGTGAGGCGACCAATCCACATTGCCTGTGCATTTCACAAACCACTAGGGATGGCCATTATTTATTATCACAAGACATGTACTGTCATCAGTGTGCCTTTAAAAATGTACAGGGATGATTTGACTTTTAAAATAGCCCATGCCTAATAACTGCTGGTAAGATGATTCATGCTGTTGCACCATGAAGTATTCATAACTTTCTGTGTAAACATTGCAAAAAAAGAAGTCCAGATGTCCTTCATCCATGTTAGGCAGGTGTCTGTAGCCACTGACATTGCCATTTTGCCTGAAGTCATTACTTCAGGGGGCAATAAAGGCAAAATCCATCTACTTTCTCAGCATACACAGAAAAAGCCTTCTAGGCAGAGGTTTCAGTTCAGCACATTCATTACCTTTTAATTGCTTCTAAATTGCATTGTGACCTATCCCATCAACAGCTAAATCTATCTAACTGAAACTAGCACAATGTGGGCATGTGTGCTGTGAAAACCGTTTTCATCAGTATTGTGTGTGTGCATGTGTATCCATCAGGCATGCTTGTGCAGCTGCATCTGTTATGAGACCAGTGAAAAGCAGAGCCAAAAGAAAGAAGCAAATATTTTGCTGGGAAAGCATCTCAATATTAAAAATACACAGATTTTTTCTAACCATTTGTCATGACCATTATACATGATTAATATCAATCTTAATATGGTTATACAGGACCATACTAAAAAATGAAAATGTGAACCTGTTAAATAATTTGGTAACATCAGATCTTCCACATGTCAGAAAATAGCATGAAAAAAAAATCATTACAAAATTAAGTTGTTGTATTTAAGACTCTAAAATATGAAGAAAAATTCCACTATGAGAAAAGATAGGTTTGAATATTTTAGGCTGGACCACAGTAAGCACAGTGCCATAAAAAATGAACTATCAAACCAACCACTGTGATCACTGAAGTATAAAAATTGGTGCTTCCCTAGAAAATTTACTCAAAGCTCTTTCAAAATCACCCACAGATTCTACACACATCATCTATCCTACCTCCAGAAAGTACAATCAGAAAGCTCATGTTCCTGGATCTTCAAAAAAAGATGCCATAATTCAAAACCTTAAGTTGATCTTTCAACTCACCCTACCAATTTACATTTCTTTCCAATACCCGTTTTCATAATTCAGTAAAACAAAATAACCTGGTAATGCAGGTTATTTTGATTTTCTCCTTTTAGCTCTTAAGTCAGTTCTTTACTGCCAGGTTAAGTTATCTTACAGAAAAAGTGTTGGGAGCAGTAGGAAATGTAACTACATTAAGTAACCTAGCACCATCCAGTTGGCCCTTGGACAAAAAACCTTTCAGAAGTTTGGTGGTCCTTGGGCTGGCCAGCAGCAGCAGCAGCAGCAGCAAGTTCATTGTCATAAGTATCACAAAAAGAAGTGCTTGCGCACTTCTCCTCTGCGATTTAGTATGGAGTACAGAGGAGAAGCGCAAGCAGGAAGCTCAGTGAACTTGGTTAGAGTTGAAGAAGTTAGCAGAAGAAATTGTAAGTATTAGCCAGTGAAGTGGGAGGATAAGGAAAGAGAGGGTGACATTCTAGAGACCAGATAAAAAATGTACAAATCATGTGTCACTTAACAACAGGGGTGTACTTTGATAACTACATCATTAGGAAATTTCATCATAGTGTGCACTTACACAAACTTAGGCTAGCCATAATATCACTAGACAGTACAATTCTATGGGATTAGCATCATACAGTTTATTGACCAAAGAATCACTGTTAGCCAAAATATCACCAATGACCAACTTGTCACATGACACAGTTGGGGTCTATGTTGCAGATAGATCAAGTAACATAGAGATCAAGAAGTCATCCTTAAATTTTGCAAAACCTAAGTGATTGCTGACTTTCTGGTGGAGTGCTGGAGGATAAATGGCATTTAGGAGAAAATGGGAAGAGAAATATAGAGAATGAGCATAAAGGTCTCTCAAGTTATTTTTATGTGAAGAGCAGACATGTCACTTTGAAAGATGATTACTATAAGGTATAGGTCTAGTGCTAATTTTTAAGATGATAAGTACATATTATTTCAATGATGGTGAGAATATACAGGTAAGTAGAGAGAAAAAAATAACTCTGAAGTTATGGAGATATTATAAGGACAAAATTCTATAGGCACACTTTTTTTCCTTGACTTTTATTTTTTCATTTATTTTTGATTCATTGTACACAAATGGGAAATTTTTCCTTTTTATGGTTGTTCACGATGTAGATTCATATCTTTCATGTAATCATACATGTACACAGGGTAATGATGTCTGTCTCATTCCACCATCTTTTACCCCCGCCCCCTCCTCCCTCTCATTCTTTAGCAGACAAGAAGTAATGAGATCCAGTACCCAAAGAGAGGTGTCCTTCATATTTAAAAATGTGAGTAATACATCTGGAGAAAAATGGGTACAGATTTTTATTATCTATTTATATAGAGGAAGAAATTATTCATAAGATAGTTTGAACATTTTACTCTGATTTCTGTTATGTTTACCAAGAAATAGGAGGGAAAAAATCATCAAATTAGAGTAAAAAGGAAGGAAAACATGCTTGACATTTAAGGGGAGAAACAAATTATGAAATGGTTATCTTGGAGAGTAAGAGAGTAAAATGGCATAAAAAAGTATAATAATATTGCTGAACAACTTTAAGGTTCCATCTGAGATTAACTGTCAAGAATTTAGGGCTGGGGATATAGCTCAGTTGGTAGAGTGTCTGCCTCACAAGTACAATGCCCTGGGTTCAATCCCCAGCACCGCCAAAAAAATAAAATAAAGAAAAAAAAAGGATTTAGAGTATGGTCCATATTTATGGCAGCACATATTTTGTAGCCAGATGTAGCAAGCTAGGATGCGGGTAAAAGTTAGTAAAGCTGCATTTAATCACAGATGATTTTTCTTGTTGACTATGACAGAGGTGTAATGAAACATGGACCATATGTGAGAGAATGGTTATAATAATGTGGTAAGGAGGGATGGAAGATAAAAGGGGCTGAAGAAAAAGTTTAAAAAAATGGATAAGAACAACCTACAGCAAGACCCTTGACATAAAAAAAAAATTGTGGAAATTAAGGTTCTAGGAATGTGAGATGAAAAAATAAAAGACTGTTTTCAGAAACTAGAAAATCAGATTATGGAGTGGACAGTTATTGAGAATATGAGTGTCTAGATTATGACTAAAAATCACTAAAGAAAATGAGCTCAAGAAAAATGAACCCTGTGTACTGGCTTTGGAAAACAGCTAGAAATATCATAGGAACATATATCAACAAGTATGACAGCCCAAAATAAACACAGTGCTTGCAATGGTGGAGTCTGGGGACAGGCTGGAACCTCAAAGGTCAAACATAGTTTCCAAAACATGCAGAATTTGGATAAGTTGCTGAGCCCCTTTCCTTCCATACATAAAATTGGATAAATAATACAGAATATTCACATTAATAAATAATAGTATCTTATTTGAGTATTAGCTGAATAAATGTTGTGCTTGTTGGCAACTCCATAGGAATATTATGTCAGCATTTCTCTCTCCTCTACAAGACCTTTTTCCTGCACTACCATTAGCTACAATGCATGCTTTATTTATTATGTCATAGAAATAAAGTATCTTGACCAATCTTCCCCTTTGGTCACATATAATATATCATCATTTTTATTTCCAGTCCATTTTTACTTGCTTTCCATCTCTTTAGTGAAATCATTATTTTTTATTTCTCTTTAGAACCAAATTCCTACCAGAGTTGTTTATGATAATTGCTTCCAAGTACCTTCTTTTCTTTCTTTCTTAAACTCAATCCAAATAGAGGTTTTCCCTTCTTGAAATTGCTTTTGTAGGGTCACCAATAATCTTTACAATCCTAAATCAGTAATGAAGTTTCTATCACTGTTTAACTAGAAGCAACATCAAATACAGTTCATTAATAGTTAACTATGTTCATTTTCTTCTTCTTGAAATATTTCCTTATTTGGTATCCTGAACATAATTTTCTCTTTGTCTTGCCCTTGACATTCTAGTTCTTACTCTCAGCTTCTTTGCTGGTTCCTCCTTTGCTCCCTAATCTCGAATATCCATGTGTCCCAGGACTCAGTTCATGTTCCTCTTTTCTTCCCCATTTATACTCACATCCTTGGGGGTTGTTCTAGGCACATATTTTAAAGTCTTTGTATAAGCTATGACTTCTGCATTCATATCCTATTGTCCATTTCTCATGATTATGCTGCAGTTTATACAACCAGTTATCTTACAAAACTGCACCATATTCAGCTTTCCCCATCCCAATTAATGAAAAATCAATTTTTAAGTGACTCAAGCCAAATAAACAAAAGTACTTGAAATTATCTTTGATTTCTTTATTTTCTCACATGCTATATCAAAGTTAGTAATATTTTACTGAATTTACTTTAAAAACATGTCCCAAACTGGTGAGGTACTATGGAAGATGCCTGTAATCCCAGCAGCTCTGGAGGCTGAGGCAGTAGGTTCACAAGTTCAAAGTCAGCCTCAGCAACTTAATGAGGCCCTAAACAACTCAGTAAGATCCTGTCTCTAAATAAAATAAAAAAAAAAAGATTGGGGATGTGGCTGAGTGGTTAAGTAATGCTGGATTCAATCCCTGGTTAAAAAAGTAAGAAAAAGAAAGAGGAAAAGAAAGAAGAAGAAAGAAAGAAAGAAAGAAAGAAAGAAAGAAAGAAAGAAAGAAAGAAAGAAAGAAAGAAAGAAAGAAAGAAAGAAAAGATGTCCAAAACTCCAAACTGACTTCTTCCAATTATAAAACAATAGTCCCCCTTGAGGAATTTGCCAGTTATAAATATCAAACGTCAATTTCTAATTTCTGTTGAGCTTCCCTTATGAACAGTATGGTCTCATCCACTTTGCTTCTTGCTTCTTTGTTGTCTCACAAGCCCGATGGGCTAAAGTCTTTACGCCCCCTTCAAGTTTGCATAATAAGGAAAAAATAGCAATTCTGAATGTGATAAAATTTCATAGGTCTAAAAAGAGGAGCAAAAATATATTTGCATTCCACCAAAAAGGAGATACTTTGGAAACATGGCGGGTTTTTATTTCAGACTCCTGAAACAGTTAGGATAAATGCAATTGGAAACAAAGAAACCCCCAAGTATTATTGAAATTTAGTCTTAAGTTTTATCAAATGCTGACATAATCAAGTTGACCAACTTTTCTTTAGTTGTCTGAAAAACAAGAAATAAACAAAAATTACCTTCTTTCTGAAGGAAAATAGTACCATTCTGAATCATCACAATCTTTCAAACACAATGTCTGACATATAATTGAAACTTATCAGACACCTCTCTCCCACTCTCTCTCTCTACTCCCCCCCCACATTCATGTAAAAACAAAATATACTAACAGAAAACAGAAATAAATGAAAAGAATCCAAGTTAACAAAAAAAGTCCTTAGATGATTTTTGGCATAGCGTTTATCACACATAAATTTGAATGGTTGATTGTGACTAGTACGTTCCCTAAAGTAGATGTCAATAAGCAGAAAATCATCTAAGTGCAAAAACATAAAATGCAATATTCTGGAATTGAAAATTAAAATAATTGCAATAAATCATTTAACAGATTATCCACACATTTAACTCAGAATATAGAATCTGAAGCAATGGAAGAAAAGGAGGTATGAGAGGTATGAGAAACAGGTAACACATGGAACTTGCAGAATTATGACTTGTAACTGCAGTGTTTGGTGGGGATGAGACAGAAAGGACAAACCAATAAGAAGACATCATAACTGGCATAAGTAAGTAAATAAATCACAAATTAAGGAAGATAAATTTATAAAATCAAGAAGAGAAAATAACAATACCTGAAAATCCCTATTGAACACCAGGAAGAGAAACAAAAACATAAAGGCGACAAAACCAGGTATAATACTTTAAATAATAAAAATAAAAGCTAACGTTACAATGTAAACAACAGAAACAAAAATGAAAGGAAAAGAACCAATGAACTCAAAGAAAATTCTTGCTTAGATTGTAAATTTATTTTCTTTTGGTGCATTGTGTTCATTTTGATGTATCCATGCATGCACATAGCTTGATCCATCTCATTCCCCAAGTGCCTCCACTAACTCTCTCCCCTTCTTCCTACCTCTTGCTTTACTCTATTGATGTCCCAACTATTACTTTTTAATCAGTGCATTATTACTATATATGAAAGTGGGATTCATTTGATATATTCATATGTGGACATAGCATAATTTAAGAGGTTTCATTCCCCAGAACTTCACCAAGTTCTGCTTTCCTCCCTTCCTGTCTTCCTTGACTCCATTAGTCTCCTTTCTTTTCCCCGAGAACCCCTTTTTAAATTCCTTTGCTCATTAGCTTCGACATATGTGAGAAAACATTCAACCTTGATTCCAGATCTCTTGAAAACTATCCTGCCGCAAACAGTAGCTATGTAAGCATGTGTATAGATAAAAACTGAAGGACATTTTGCCAAAAGACTAAGCCAAAAGAAATATCAAAGAGAATTCTTAAAAGCAAAGGGAATATTATACTAGATGAAAATATAGTAAAACAAGAAAGAAAGAGGAATACTGGAAAGGAGATACATGAGCAAATGATTAACATTAAAGCAATAGTAAGGTTTTGAGAAATTTAAAATAAATGCAGATTTGAAATGAAAATAATAAGTAATAGGGGAGAATGTAAGTAATCAGAGAGTTCTAAGTTCTTGTTCTACATCTGGGAGATAGTAAAAGTAGTAATTTATAGCAGACTTTAATAAATCAAAGACGTATATTGTAATCAACCAAAATAGCAAAGGTATATCAGCTACAAGTAAAATAGATTGATAAATGCAAAAAATCTATTCAGATTCTAATGACAACTGATGTTGCCCCTTATGACCTTGGTTTGATTCACCAGCAAGTCTAATCTGAACCACTCTACATTTGCATATTTTGTTGCCAACTTTTTCCACCCCACAGCATTCTGAGGAGATCAGCTCCTGAGCACCTATTAAATGTGAGATTGTAGCATTGCTTTCCTCAAACTTTTCAAATGCATCCGATTGCTCAGAGTAAAAGCAAAGTCATTAAAACAGCCTAAAAAGCCCTACATGCTCCTCAGTCATGACTTCGGTTATCTCATCTACTACTCTTCTCATGCTTCTGTTGTTGCCTAGGCCTGACTGTCCCAGGGACCTGTCAGAAAAACATCAGTTTTCAACTGTTTGCCCTGGCTTTGACTTTGCCTGAAATATCCACCCTTTGTCTATATGCATGGGTCAGTTCCATGATTCCTTAAAAAACATGTTTAAATACTTCTCAGTGAGGCTCCCTGAACCACTCTGTTGACACTGCATTCCTTTCCTGCACTTCAGGTTTCCTTTGCCCTGTCCTACTTTTGGGTTTTTGTTTCTTTGTTTGTTTTAATTTGCTTTTTTGTTTTGTATTTCTCTTATTGCATAAAAGAATTTTCAAAATGA
Organism: Glaucomys volans; assembly: GCA_020662805.1. Lineage (NCBI taxonomy): Eukaryota > Metazoa > Chordata > Mammalia > Rodentia > Sciuridae > Glaucomys > Glaucomys volans. The sequence goes on from JAJEJO010000485.1 coordinate 730,316, forward strand.
ATATCATTTTCCGAATTTATTTCATTCTGATTTTAGGATACATTGTGTTGAAGGCTAGTGTTTACCACCAAGAGAGATGGGGAAAGAGAGTAGTGAGTGCACAAAACATTTATTATAGTCTAAGTCCTTTGGTTTTTCTGAGAAGGACATAGGGAGTAGGGAGTGCAGCATAAACTAGGAAATCAGGAAATTAGGCAGAATTAAGATTATTGCAGATATTACTATATCTGGCTTGTATCTTGTCTCTAAGACAACAGAAAACTCTGAAGGAATTGGGGAAGAGGGAAAAAAAAACCCAGCACCTTTTAAAAAGTCCTATAGTGGTTAGAACCGGAGAATTGCAGCAATAGAGGAAATACGAAAATCACATAATAGGACAAACTGCTGTCTTTCTTGTTCTCAAAATTCTATTTCCACTAAAGTCATAAAACATTTTTGAAAGTCACTGCTAACTTTTCATGGGTTTAACTAAAGTTCCCCTGTTTCCACATGTGCCCTCCCTAGATTTGTTCAGTTTTTTCTCATCCTCCTCTCCTTTTTCATTGATGCCTACAATTTTTGGACATCCTTTTTGCACTAACTCAATTATTCTCTACTAAAGTATTTGATTAACAGTCATTTAATTTCTTCTAATATTTTGCAAAAACTTTAGGATTTGTTAATAGAGTAGTGGTTATCAAGTAGGCCAATTATGTCTCTCAGAGAACAGGAAATATTTGGAATATCTGTAAACATTTGATTGCTTCAAAAGGAAGATGTCTAGTTGGAAGAGGAAAAGGATTCTGTGAGATAACCATAATATTCAAGACAGGTCTCCACACACAATATCGTCTAACCCAGATGGCTAATGGTGCTGTACCTGAAGAAATGGTGCAGCAAAGATGACTTTAAAATTAAAGAGTAATGCGCTAGTCAGTCTCTCATTGCAGTGACAAAAGTTCTGGAGAAGAAAAATTTAGAGGAAGAACAGTTTTGGAGGGGTTTGCAGTTTCAGAGGTTTGATCAATGATTGGCAGATTCCTTTGCTCTGGGCCTGAGGTGAGGCAGAACAAGGTAGAGGAAAGCTGCTCAACTCATCACATTTCAGAAGCAGAGAGAAAGCAATAGAAGCCATGGAGACAAGATATACTCCCTAAGGGCACAATCCCAGTGACCCACCTCCTCCAGCCATGCCCCACCTGCCTGTAGTTACCACTCAGTACTGAAGTCCTTTCAAATGATTAATGATTAATCCATCAAATGGATGAATCCATTGGTTAGGTTACATATCTTATTACCTAATTGATTCATCTCCTGTATTAACTCAGGAGATTTGGGGGTACACCTCATATTCAAATCTTAATAAGCAATAAAATTATTATATATGAATACTGTAACAAAAATTAACTTTTACGGTGCTTTGAGAATTATAATATCGTTTTACCTACACCTGTTCTTATGGGTATAATTTTGCTTTAGAGTTATGTCCACTCTAATCCACTTTCACAATTTGTCTATCCACTTGCTCCACAGAACTGAGTGCATTTCTTCCTATTGCATCTTTTTCTTCTGATTTCTCCACCTTGTATAATGCAAATTCCCCATAAGAACATGCTCACATGTCACACTGTTATTTATTATCTCCCTAAATCAGAGTCATCATTCCTCCTTCATGGTATTGTAGATAGAAATGCAATTCCATTATATCATGCTACTTATCTGCATGATTTTGTATTCTACAAGATTGTAGGATCCCTGGAGAAGGGTATATTTGTTATAACATTAGATATTGAATTCTTAATAAATCATTTATAAAATAATGGAAAATACAAAGTAATCAAATATAATTCTTTCTTTAATATTTTAAAGAGATGTTGGGCAACTCAAGAATTGATTGAAGATTTATGAATAAACAATTATTCTCATAGTGGAATCTGCATAGCAATAAAAATGAATGAATTAGAGACATAAAATGACAATATAGATATATTGAAAAAATTATAAGAAAAATTAAGTTATAATTCATATATAAATATTCTCTAAAAAGTAAAAATAAACAAAAAAATAACATTGCTTGAAGATATATTTGCTTATACAATAAAAGTATTTTGAAAAGAAAAACAATGACACTGGAGTTAAGGAAGTGGCTATCTAGAGGTGTAGTCAGGAGAGGGAATGATGATGGAGTATACTGCTAGACATCCCATGTTAATAGCATTCTCATTAAAAATCTGGCTGGTGGAATTAATTTTAATATATTTTAATCACCTTATACTTTATTTCTAGTATTTGGTATGTAATAGATATCATTTACTTACACGGAATTTCAAAATTAAAGATTCTAAAGACCGTCTAATGTCACAATTTGAGTTCTATATCTTCAGTTAGAAGAGCCTTTCAAAATTAATCTTAAATTGTTTCTCTTCAAATGTTTCCCCTGGAACATTTGCATAAGAAAGAGTGCTATAATAAACTCAGGAGGTTATAGGACCAAATCGTTTTTGATAGATGACTTAACATATCTTCCTGTTAAAAATTCTCCATAGATATCTGCATAGGTCTGAAGAAACCCTGCAATAAATAAATTTGATTTATATGTAACTCAGTGTTTCTCAGACTTATTTGACCACAGCATTTTCTTCCATCATTTATCCCTGGCATGAGTGTTCAACAAAACACACTTTAGGAAATATTTGCTGCTATATTTACTAAGATTGCTATAAAACTGCAGCTGTTAATGGCATGTATGAGGGAAAAATGTCTCAGATCAATTATGAATGGTGTTAGAAACAATTAAGAACTAATTCTATAGGCCTCTACAAAGAGGTTGTGCTTATATTCTATATCCTATTTTTATGTGATGTTAATAATGACCAAATAATACATTGAGCTAAGCTTTCTTAATTTCTTACCCATGCTTGCACATGATTTATATTAGATTGCTGGATCAAATACACAAAACCTATTCTTTGCATCTCACAAAGAAATTGAAAAAGATTCCAAGACACAAATATAGCATTTTGAAAGAATTGGTTCATTTTTGCATATATTTCTAGCTTGTCATATTTTTTCTGAATATATTCTCTTCTCCTAATTCATTTTTTGATTATATGTTTCTTTAGTGGATAAATATACACACTACAAAGATTTTCCTGAAAATCACTTATGCTACTTTAAATTAATTGCGGTAATATGGATATTACAATATACTCAGCAAAGTATAATGCCAGTTTGAGGTAAGTTTCATAAATAAGGACATGGTATAATTCTATTAGTTTAATTATCATGTGCTCAAAAAAGTGAACATTCTTTAATCTTCCAATTACCCCTTAAGAAAGGTTTTCTTTTCAGTAAGCTCCTTAACACTATTTGTAAAAGTTATTTAATAATTGGATATATTATAATTCTTTATAATTTTGAAAGTCACAATGAAAAATACTCAAAGGATTAAAATCACCTACTTAATGAAAATATTTAAGATATGATACTATGACTAGTCATTATGAAATCTCCAGCATTTAGTTCTATTTATCTAAATAAAGCAATTGCTGTTACTCTGAAATTTTGTGGTTGTAATACATTTAATGAGCAATTTTAATCTTTCTCCTGTAAAAATACCAATTCAGCAAAATCTATTTTTTTTTTCCAGAATGGCTTGTTAATTTGCTTTCCCTTAGATATATGGGGAAAGACTCAAAGGTCATTAATACTGGCATTAATATACACTAGTCATCAGAGTAAACCATTTCCCAACTGGGCAACACCCCATTTCCAATGGATACCCAATTAATGACTATCTAATTGACTCATCTGCAAGTCTCACCAAGTAATACTTTTATTAAGTAAATTGAGCCTGCCACTGCAAAAACTCTGCAGGGCTGAGGGCATAATTGACTACTCTGAGGTATACTTGATCTCAGAAGCCCTGGGGATAATCAATAATTAGTTTCATTCTGAAATAGTTTTGTTGGTATAGCCATGACGGAGTGTTTCTGAATTACTGAAGTTTTGATGACTGTTGCTTATTTGGATCAAAATAGAAAAGCTGTAGCTAACTCAAGTTTTATGGTATAATAAATTTTCCAAAGTATCTTGAAATTAAAAACAATCAAAGTAAATGAAGCATCAAGTGCTATTTATCTTCCAAAATATTAGTGCTTACAAAAACAAAGAAGGCCAAACTAACAAACACTGTATATCTATCACATTCAGAGTTATATAGCAGCTCCATTTCATTTCAAAAAATAAAAAAAGGAAATTTACAGATACGATTGGCTGATAATCATTCTAAACTGTGACTTCCTGAACAATTCATGGTTCAAAATTTATGAGCCTCGCCACTTAATTAAAGGTAGGAATTCTGAGCACAGAGACTATAATCAGTACAATTCATGTGGTTCAATATTTATGGGACCCATCAGTTAGCAAAGTGAACAGAAGGAATCGAATACTCTGATGGTCTAATAAGAATTCCAAGAAATTCTTAACGAACCAAATTCACAGAATTCAAAATATACTCAGCATGTGCTACATAAGTAGATTTTTAAATATGACTTTCTAGCATCATGACCCCATTTTTGCTTAACAGGTGAAAAAATGTTAAGTTACTAAAGCTATCTCTCTGCCTTGATTCAGGAGGTAATGCTGAAACAACTTTATTTTTCTGCTTCCCAGTTGTAAAGGAGGATGCTTTGTCCTCTTCCTTAGTTATGATCAAGTGCTTCTTCAGTGACAAAGTAAGATTTTTATCCTAGAATTAAAAGACACATAACAATAGAGGAAATGGATGTTCATTTCCTTAATCATGATCATTTTCCCTTAGTCACCAACAAAGACAACTTGCTATTAATAGTGTAAGCCCCCTTCAGTATTATTTCCAATATGTATCAAAACCTACGGGTCCTGAAGAGAGCCATTGCACAGGTTTCACCTTGTGTAGCACATCACTCTTTAGATAAATTATTAAAATATATGATTTATAATACTGGAGTATGACTATCAGAATATTTCATAAGCAAATAGGGAATATGAAAAAAACAGCATGCAATTTTCTGTCTCACAGGACAGACATATAGCTTGAGGACAAGTTGAGTCTTAGCAGTCACAAAAGGACTTTTCTCAGAAGTGAATAAAATAATCTCATGTCCCAGTAGTGAAGATCCTAATTGAATACTTACTGTTCCTATACCACTAATTCACCTGACTGACTTATGTCATACAGCCACAAAGTTCCCCAGATAGCCTTGGATGTGTTGGCGTACTTGTGTTTTCACAAACTAAGGAATAATGCAAGAGAATCAGAAAGATATTTTTATATAAAATTGCTAACTAGATTTTATCTCGATTGATGCATGTAGCCTTATTAAATAAGTGTGAAAAGGTCCTCTCACTGCATGTATAAAAGTCAAGAGCAGAGAGAACCTGATACACTTAATTGCTTATAACTCTAAAGGATCATTGTTCTGAAGTTAGAATCCTTGAACTTTTAATACAACTGTCACTGTTTACTAGTTCAGTGACCCTAGACAATTTATAGGACCTCTCTATAATCTCAAGGTCAGTGTTAGTATTTACGTCATATGATTGTTTTGAGGGTTTCATAACAAAATTATATAAATATGTGAAACAACAAAATGATAATTATTATTCTGATCGTTCTTAAAGGTTATTATATTTAAAATTTAAAAGCTAATAATAATAACTAACCTATATTAAGCTTTATATATAAATTAATTTTAATTCTTCCAAGCAACTCTTTATGAGGTAAATATTATTTTATAAATAAGAAAACAGACACACAATACTATAACCCAGGATTCCACATTTGTTGATTTAACCAACTGTGGTATGAAAGTATCTGGAAACAAACAAAAAAAAATTGAATTTATACTAAACATATACAAGATTTCCTTTCTTCATTGATATTCCCTAAACACCATAATATCATAACTATTTATGCAGCATCTGCATTGTGTTAGGTCTTATAAGTAATCTAGAAGTGATTTAGAGCATATATAAGGGTGTGAGTAGGTTATGTGTAAACACTATGCCATTTTATGTAAGGGACTTGAGGACAAGCAAATTTTGGTGTTAGTGGGGTCTTGGAACCGATCCTCCAGGGATATGGTGGATAAACTATAATTAGCTCAAAGTCACATTGACAGTAATACTGGGAGAAAGGTACTCAGGTTAGACCATCACAGTATTATGATCAATGCTACTGGAAACATAGAAAATAAGGATGGCTGCCCTGTCCTATGCATGGAAGTGAAAATCTTCAAGCTACAGAGGTGGAGGGAGCAGCTATTGCCTAGGTACAGAAAAGAATGGGATTTCCATAGAAAAGAACCCTTTACCTCCAGGAGAAAATAACACTTCCTTGGCTTCACCATATCACAAAAATGTTTTTCAAAAGGTGAAAACTTATAAAAACTAAAGTTTTGCATACACAAGACAAAACAGAGTACACAGGGAAAATGTCTTTTTTCTATCAGTGGAGACTTATGCAAGTTAGTTAATATTTGTATGAGTTTTCTTATGCTTTATGTGGAAAAAAACAATGGCCTAACTTTTGTGAGGAGTTCCACAAATTAAAATGAGATAGTGTTATAAAAATGGTCTGAGAATATAAATCAATGCATTGAAAAATTGCACAATGCATTACTATTAATTAGTTGGGAAATAACACATACATGTACAAACTTAAATTGGGAGAATTATTATAAAGTACATTTTCAGTAGGAATGCTTTCAAAATTTATAATTTTCCAAAGTTATTTCAAATCTGCTCTGCAAGCACCTGTGTCATTTTTAACTTCGTTTAATGTCCTAACATTCAGGTGTCATTGCCCTTCATAACACAGAAGTAAAGAGTTAGACATACGTTAAGAGCTCATGTGGAGTTGACCAGAACTGCTTTACAATTTGAGATTCACATCCTTGAACCTTATTTTAATAACCTGTGAATGAACAGCACATCAAATACTTCGATGAATGATAAAGAAACTTTTAAGAGCTCACTTTCCCTTTAAACACCTAATTTGAACTCTTAGAGAAAAAGCACTATCGCCTTATAGTTTTCAAAGTTAACTTTACATTTCTAAAACTATTTATATTCTGTGGAAAATGGAAAGAACATATTTTTAAATCAAATTGAGACAAAGGCAATAAGACAACACTAGATTGTGCTTAGAATATAGTATTTCTTGAAGATTAGTCTGTGCATTTTAGCACAGTCTGTACTTTTCTTCTAAAAAAATTATTTCTGCCTCCGCTCTATTCTGTGCTGGAGACTTTGAAAGCTAATTAGAGCCATATTGAATGGTTTGGACCAAAACTAAACAATGATGAATTTTCAGAATGTTTTTGTTTCTAAGTTTGAAAGTTTCCATGGAAAAACTTCACCTCATACACACACCCTATTCTGGCTTTCATTTCTAATGTGAGAGTGTCTCACACTAAGAAAAACACTCAAGATTTCAAATCAGAAATTAAACCATTAAAAATTAAAATTCCAATTTTTCTGAAACATTTTCTTCATTCTTTGTTTTCTTTTCCTGTTATTTGTTTGTTTGTACAAGAGATTGAACCCAGGGGCACTGAGCCACAACTCCAGTCTTTTTTATTTTTTATTTATTTTGAGAAAGGGTCTTCCTAAGTTGCTTAGGACCTCACCAAGTTACTGAGGCTGGCTGTTGAACTTGCAATCCTCTGAACCTCCTAAGCCCCTCATATTAGAGTTATGCACGACCATACCCAGCCTCTGAAAGATTTTCTAAATCAAAAGAAACTTGGATTGTTTGCCAAATTTAAAGTTGGTGACTTTATCTATCTTTAAAACTCATTTAATGGGTTAATTTTATATCGGCATTCTAGAAAAATAGATTACATTTTATATACCTCAATTGTAGCAAAGTAGATCTCTAAATTTCATCCAAATTTAGTGAAATAATCCAAAAAATTATTACTATGTATACAGGCACAACATATCAAAAATAAGAATAGCACAAGCAAAACTTTTTGTGAGTCCCTTAAATGAAATGATACTACCTCGTTCTTCTGGTTTAAGAAAGTATATGTGAGTGTCTCACGTGTTTACCCAAATGTTATAACAACGCTTTCTACCATATCTTATCCGCCAATTAACCTGTAAGTTTTTAAACTTCATTTACTAGGACACAATGGTATTCACTTGTGGCTTACGACGGAAGTGACTGAAGACATGTTCCAGCCAATTCCCTGCAAACTTGAAGCTAGCAAAGGAGGTTGGTGGAGAGGAGTACACTCTCTGTAGTCATTATAGTCCATGGCTCTCTCTGCCCTTTAGTTTTTTACAGTGCCCCTGGGAAAGCTGTCCATCCAGTGGGCTTTTTCTTAATGTAAGCTCCCTTGCACCTTACCTGAAAAAAAAAAAAAAGAGATCTTCCTTTTTCTTACTTCAAGATTAGTGCTCCCCTCTCCCATAGACAGCTCAGCAGTCTTACCCCATCTCCTCTTGCTTAGATGATGGATTGATCAATGTCTTGAGTTTTGCCATCAAATTTTCATAATGGAAAACTTGTTTGAAGAGAAAGGCTTCTGACTCTATATCTTGCTTAGAAGAACTTTGTATGGAAGAATGAGCATGCAATGAATCACTCTGCACTTTAGCCCTCTTTCATCTCTCTGCACTCTTCAGTTCTTCACTTCTCATCTCCAAGCACAGATTAGTTGAAATAAGGTAGACAAGACTTCCAAATTTTCTGTTTTTCAAATCTTTCAGCCTGTAGGGATCTTTATATCTTAATCACCTTGAACAAATCATATTCATTGCAGACAACCAGACTTATTTAAGGATTTTATATTTAAATTTGAAGCTGTGTTTGATGTTCCTTATAACCTGCATGCCTAGTATACTGTCGATTCTTCATACTGAACTTCAAAAACCTATGGAGACTTTTGAATTCCATTGTTTACTGTTTCAGTACAGAAGATCAAAACAGATTGATACAACATCCAAAAATATAGCAAATAATCATTAAGCCAAAAGGTGTCCTTGAGAATAATATTCATGTATTGTCAAAGTCCTATTTTAAAATATTATGACTAGTATAAAAACATCATATTCTTTCAAATATGATGAAACAAGAGCAATTTAAAATATTTTAAATTTATATTTGTGCAATATTATCTATAAAAGTAGTCACATTATAGAATACAATTTTTAGTCAATGCAAATTAAAAATGAAATTTTAAAGGCTCTAATAAAAATGTTTTTAATTATCATCTTATAAGGGAAGTAGATTCAGTTTTACTGCTTGCAAATGAGTCTCTCTTTGCTCATTTAATTCTTCATCATCTTTCAATTTAAAAGTAATAGAGCATCAGTAATTCTTCTCTAACATTGCATTTCAACAAACCTCATTGTGCTTATTTCCATCATAGTACAATTTGTACCAGCAGAAGACAAAACTAGTTTTTAAAGAGAACTATAATAGGTGGTTTATTTGGAATATTGTGTTAATATGGTAGTAGGAAAAAACATGTCTTGAACATTTGAATATCAATTTGTAAGTCAGAACTCTCCACCATCACTTATTTCTATTTTAGTCTATGTCTTCTTGAAAGTCTGAAATAAAAATGCTAATGTATTTTTAAAGGTTAATAGTTGCCTAAGTGGTCCATAAAATAGAAACTTAAACATAGCAGCTTGCAAAATTTAATGAGAGGGCAAACACAAGTTCACCTTGTCTTTTTATCTTCCTTAGCTGTGTCGTCTGGAGACCTGTAAGTGTCTGCTGATGATTATATCAACTGCAGGATTAGGAGACTTAGGCCCAGAGCAGATTAAACGGTTCAGTGTCTATGCACTTGGGGTTTCCATCAGTGTTTAGGCTTTATGCAGGGGGCAAATGCATATTCCTGAGGTCTCTGCTATCATGAGAGCAGCTCTCAACGTTCTGAATTCCATCCATCATTTTTATATCTGAAGAAAGCCTGCCGCCAGCCCAATGACACTGCAGAAAACTGAAGTCAATGAAGACACTTGTCTTCACAGATATCAGAGTCCTAAATCAATTAAGAACTGAAACATGATGGAGGAACTAAGTGGAATATTTTGCTTTTTCCCCCCTCTATTTCAGATGTCTGAACATACCAAAATAATTACATCAATATTAGCAATAACTCAACTCATTTAACTAAATGCTTTAACACATGGCTGTGTCACAATTATGTCTAAAACACTTTAGTTTTGTTTTCTAATGTAATTCTAGATGAGTGGTTCAATAGTACAATTGTACTCCCTGCCCACTAACTCAAGTTTTAAATTGGCAAGTTTAAAATGGAAATACAAGATACTTTGTTAAATTTTAATTTCAGGTAACTAATTTTTTTTTTTTAGTATAACTGCCCCTTGTAATGTTTTGTATATGCTAATCTAAATATATGCATGTGTGCATGTGTGTGTGTGTGTTAGTGATTTGAAATTCAAATTTATTGAGTATTCTGCATTTTAGTTGGCAACCCTATGGACCACAGGAGACAATTGACAATGTCCTCAGACCTTCTGTATTTTACAACTAGGGAAGTGGAAATGCTATTGACACCGGTGGGCAGAACCCAGAGATAATTCTAAACATTTTTCAATGATCAAGGCAGTCTCCCATTACGAAAAATGATCCATCCCAAAATGTCAATAGGACTGAGCTTGAGAAATCCTACCTATAGGAAATTTATCACATTGTCATTTACTACTTCTTGGTATATTTAGAGTCTGAAGTTGCTCTGCTTTTAGATTAGGTTCTTGCTACTTCTAGAAAACAAGTGGTTATAATGATAACAGTGAATAGGTGAGTAATAGTACAGAGGAGAAAGAAATCATTGATGAGGTTCTCAGATGTTTGCTGAGAGAATTGGTGAGCTTAGAGGACTGAATGAACTGAAATTGTGTCTCCTGAAAGCATTCTATAGCATTTCAGAATAGTATAACCACAGAAACAATCCTTTATGAATATTTTTCCTTTATAGAAACGAGGCATTAAATGCTAATCCAAATCAGAGCACAGAAAAAATTAACACAGAATTTATGGTAATATCAGGAGATTAGTTATTTTATTACTACTTAAACTTCCAATAACTTTAAGTTAAATTTTGATTGATAGTAAAAAGAGAGAGAGAGAGAGAGAGAGAGAGAGAGAGAGAGAATAAATGTGAAAGAGAGTGTTTAGGATTTTAGTATGTTTATTTAGAAAGCCAAACTAAATAAGTAGAATGTCAATGATAGTAAATGTTTAAAAGAGAGAATTAAAGTCACATTGCAGTAAGTAACCCCAAATATTCAAAGGCTATAAATAACTGTAAATATAAAAATAAATTTTGCTATTCCGTTGTTTATATCTCTAATATAAAGATTGAAAATTTAAAGTCATTTAAGATCAAAGGACTTGTCTGAGCATACCAACCAATTCTTGTGAACACATTATTTTATATAAACTGAAGTAACATTAATAGTACTCTTTGATATTATTTATATGGATAAAGTAAACTTATCTTTTATATAATTTTAAATAGCAAACCCCTTTCTGAGATCTCTTCTGGTATCTCCCACCATATATTTAGTGATCATTTTTCTATAATTCCTTCTACTATACACAACTCTGCAGAAAGTATGACCCATTTAATTTTGAATGCCCAGCACAGTGTGGAGGACTGAATAAGCTTTCACTCATACATCTCTATTTGATGCTTTTATCTCTTGATAGACTTCATTTATTCTATTCAATTTATGATTTAAAGCTTATATTATCCCTCTAGGTAACACCTTTTTTTCAGAATAAGGATAATACAAGTAATAGTTCTAAATATGGACAAACCACCATTCAGAACATAGGAGGCACTCTGCAAATATGCATTAAACAAATAAATCATTCCCAATAGTTTTCACTTCACAAAAAAACTTCAGATAGTGGAAGTTTAAACTATAATAAAGAACTGTCTTTAAGTTCAGAAGGAGAAAAAGTGCCCTTATGCACACTTACTCTTTTTGCAATAATTACCAATATTTACATGCGACTTTTATATGCAACTTTTAAAAATATTTGCAACTGAAGCCCTGACATACGTGACTGAATATTAATGAAATGATGAATGTAGTGATTAGTGTAACATGAAATCAATGAATTCTCACAGCAATTTCCTGATTTCCTTAATGGAAGTCATTTGAGATTCTCCTGCTGATTATCTTAACATATCAAAAGTTAACTTTTAATTGTCCAGGAAACTAACAGCATATTCTGATATAGTCTCATAATATAAGGAAAAAAAGAGACTACATTCAGTTCTGTGTCACCTATGTTTAGGAAATGGTGCTTGCTCTCTGTGAGTGCCTTGTCTCCCTTGGCTTTCTCTTCCTCAAGCATGGTTAAAGGATCCGCCACTTTTTCCACTTAACAGTGTGATCTTCAGAGGCAAAAATCATACATTTTCTCTCATATTTATGATAGACCATCCAAGTATTTTGAATACATAATTTTATAAATTAATTTGGAAAAACTACTGTTTTACATGTAAAATGTAGGCAGAAAAATACATTTTGTCCAAAATATTAGGATTGCAACTGTACTTTAGTTCCTGACTGTGTGTTTGTTTCATTGAGAGTCAGGGACCTAGATCCTAGAGACCCATGTACTATAGCCAGAAATTATCAAATAAATAAGAAATGAAAGTAGCAATAAATTTCAAATATTATCAAATATAATTCCAGAGTTAATAAGAAGAAACAAATTAAGTCACAGGTACCATCTTGGTTTATGAACTAAAAATTTACTGTCTATAACAAAGGAGACCATTCTGCTTCTGTACTTTGGACACACCGTAAATCATTTACAGAGTAGTCTTCTTAATGATTTTGTCCTACTTTGGTTGAAATCAGTATCCACTTGCCTTTCTAAACTGTTCAAAATGGCATCCAAGACATTTTACTTTAGTCTCTATCTCTCATCTTCATCTGTAGATATTGATCCAGATCTGGTAAATGATCTGCACACAATTTGCAAAACAAAAAAATCGCATTCTCTTAACTTGAGTTCATGCTGATTTTTGTCTATTCAATGTGAATTCTCCCTGTATACCTGACAAAGTCATATATTTTCCAATAATCAGCTCATTTATCCTATTGAGAAAAAAGAAACACTTCAAAAAAAATTTTAAATGATACTTTATTTAATTTCTCAGGCTGTTTCATATGAATTTGGTGCATATATGTTATATATATGCACGTTTTATACCATCAGACACATATTTCCTCTTCACTCTTTCATACAATCAGAATGTGAAATTTGCAAAGGAATAGACTGTCTTTCATCCATGTATCCCTAATGCCCAGGTCAGTTGCCAGAGGGTAGATGCTCAAAAAAACATTTATTAATGAAGTAAATACAACCCTATATAAAATGCTATATTTGGTGGAAAACAAAAGTAAAAAAAAAAAACTGAAATTATTCCAATCTGGAATGATGTCCATGATGACCGTGATGACCACTTACAATTATGTAAACCAGGAAGAGAACTATCTGACCACAAGTTCTTCAAATATAATGTACACTTGCTTTGATGCCAGAACTGGCTTAGAGATGCAGGCAATCAAAGGGCTTGGTCCTGCAGAGGATGCTTCATGATTTATAGAATATCTCTTTCAGGCTAAATTTTCTGGAGGCTGTTTTATCTCTTTGTAAAATTATGTGGGTTAAGATAATTAAATAAACAAAAAGGAGAATAAATAAGCTCTCAATCTTTCTTTATGTGCCACCATCAGTGTCTCACCTAAATTTAATCCTCTATAAATAATGTTGACTAAGATATTTGTTTCTTTTTAAAGAACTTAAACAATAAATAAATTGTTGAAGCTCTGAGTTTTATATTTTGTCAACATTTTCTCCACTATTCTGAACTTGGTAAAAGGAGAAAACTGTTTTTTGAATTAAAAGCAAATTCTCAGAAAAGGCAGGTATTTTCTTTCTTACTTCTTTGTCTTTCACTGTTATGAAGAGAATGAATTATTCTTGTGTATGTAAACATGAATTTGATTTAAAAGCCTTTCTGATAAGCATGTAGGCTATAAGCAGTGAGGAAAAGTAGAAGCTTTTCACATAAACAATAAAATTGGAAAAAAATGAATATTCTGGAGAAATTTATGATAAATTTAAGTAAAAATAAAACATATAAGCTTTTTCAGTATCTTCTATCAATTTATAAATACCAGCACTATTAAAATTACTTTCAAGGGATATGTGTGTGTGTGTGTGTGTGTGTGTGTGTGTGTGTTATGTGTGTATGTGTATATATTACTGTATATGTGTCACTGTAGTATGCTCAGTAAGTATATATATATATATATATACATACACATACACACACACACACACACACACACACACACATACATAGAGGGAGGGAGGGAGGGAGAGAGAGAGAGAGAGAGAAAGAGAAAGAGAGAGAGCTATGTCAAATGGTGGCTCCATTCTTAGTTTTTTGAGGATTTTCCATACTGCTTTCAAGTGTGATTACACACACAGTCACATCAGTGTTGATAGGAGCACAATTCAGAATAGACAAGCCATGGAGCCAACCTGAGTTCCTTCAACAGAAGAATACAAAAAGAAAATGTGGTATATATATATATATACAATGAAGGATTAGCCATAAAGAAGAATGACTTTATAGCATTTGCCAGTAAATGGATGGAACTAGAAACTATCATGCTAAGTGAAATAAGGCAGTTCCAAAAAGTCAAAGGTCAAATGTTTCCTCTGATATGCAGAAACTAATCCAAAATAAGGGGTTGGGGAAAAAAAGAATAGAAGGAACACTAGTGGAGTAGACAAAGGGAAATGATGGGAAGGAGGAAGGGACAGGATAGGGAAAGACAGTGGACTGAATCTGACCTAAATTTCCTATGTAGATATATGAGTATACCACAGTGAATCTTATATCATGTACATCTACAAGATACTAATTAAATGAAAACAAAAAAACAAAAAATAGTAAGTAAATAGCACAAAGATTAGTAGAGTAGAGGGAAGGGAACAAGAGAGAGAATGTGGGAGAGAAAAGGGAAGTACTGGTGACTAAATTAGAACAAATTGTATTCCATACCTTTATAATTATGTCAAAATGAATCCTATTGTTATGTGTAACTAGAAAAATAATAAAAATAAAATAAATTATCTTGAACCAGGCAGCAAAGACTTTAATAACTTTACCATTGCATATATTAAAAAATTTATGAATTTAAATTCACTCAGTGAAAATTGTACAGATGGAATATGACTAATAAAATGTTAACTGGGATAATGTTTAATGGAAACTATACATATATAAGTATATGTATGCATATGTATATATACACATATACTTGTATCTATAAATAAAATAATATAGATATACACACACATTTTCCAAGGATATATAAGAACAATATTATAATGCCTTCCCCCAACCAATTTTTTAGTGTATTTAATACAAAGACATTCTCCACTTATTTTCAGAGTCTTTTGTTTATTTCTGAAATAGAGTTTGAAAAACTATTCATTCTAGAATCCCCAGGTGTCAGGACTGGTATATCTCTCAAGTCATCTTTGAACTTACTTCTTAAGATTCTTGAAACACAAAGAGATATAAAAGAAAAAGAAGTAAAAATTTTAAAAGATGTCAACTAATCTTCTATTTGCTCACATAATACAACATGGAATTTTTCTCAAATCTATCTCTCATTTTTGAATTGCAAGTATATTTGATTATGAACTTTGTTCATATATTCCTACATTCACTACTGATTGACGAATAATAAGTAAAAGCAATAATAATAAAATTAAAATAATGCAACTATTTCTATGCTAATGCAAAATAACTTCAAAATTTGCTGATGCAACAGGAATATTAGCTCAGGAAAAAAGTCTTTACAGACAACTCCAAGCAGTAAAACAAAATTCCACAATTTATTTTATTTTTTTATATGTAGGCAATTTTTTTTTTTTTTTTGAACCAGGGATTGAACTCAGGGGCACTCAGCCACTGAGCCACATCCTCAGCGCTACTTTGTATTTTATTTAGAGACAGGGTCTCATTGAGTTGTTTAGCACCTTGCCCTTGCTGAGGGTGGCTTTGAACTTGTGATCCTCCTGCCTCAGCAGCTGGAATTACAGGCGTGGGTCACAGTGCCTGGCCAGGCAATACTTTTATTGAAAGTATACTTTCTGAGAAGTGATAGAAATGAACTTTGTTATTTAATAATTCTAAGTAGATACATACACACACACACACACACACACACACACACACACATATATATATATATATGTACTTGTGTAACTAAAGTTCTTATCAAATGGAATTTTTCACAATCCCAAAAAATCACTTATGTCCATCACCATTTACTGCAGGCAACCATGTCCCAAATTCTGTAGCTACAGATTTGTTTTGCCTGTTTTTAAACTTCGTGTAAATACATTCACAAGTGATTCTTCTGAGGTTACCTTATTTTGTTCCACATATTTTAAATTTATTTATATTTTTATGACATTTTTACTTTTTTGTTTTTTTCCTTAGTTCTCCATTGAATCAGTTTACCAAAATTTGTTTTTACAATTCCTATGATGGAATTTGGGTTATTTTAAAACGTATGCCTATTATGAATAAAAGTTCTATAAACATTCTTGTGCCAGAGATTTTGTGGAAATACACTTTTATTTCTCCAGGATAAATGCTTATGAGTGAAAATGCTAATTCATAGGGTGAGCATATATGGAACTTTTTAAGGTGTCAGTCTGATTATTATTGATTTCATGTATTTTAGATATGTCTTTCATCATGCATTACAAATATCTTATAAGTGTTTATATTGTATTTCCATTTTATATAATGATGAGTTTTAATAAGAAAAAGTTTTGATAATAAATTATTTTCATCATTCAATATAATTGCTCTAGTAACTTTCAAGTGAATCACTTTATAAAAAGTCATTGTCTTAAGGATTAAAATATCCATCCTTATGTTTCCCAGTGGTCTTATAATTAATATTTTGCCATTTCAATTAAAACATTAGAGCCTTGTCACAGTATATTTCCATTTATAAATCCACTGTTCAATGCTTTTGGTGTCCTGTATTTCACATACACAAATAGCTTTGGTTGTTGTTGTGTTGTTTTGTTTTATTTTATTTTATTTTTTAGTACTAGGGATTGTACCTAGGGTCACCTTACTCCTGAGCTACATTCCCATCTCTTTTTTATTGTTTATTTGGAGACAGTCTCACTGAGTTGTTTAGGGTCTTGCTAAGTTGCTAAGGCTGGCCTCAAACTTAGAATCCTCCTGCCTCAGCCTCCCAAGCTGCAGGATTACAGGGAGTGCCATCACACCCAGCTCACATCTACAAACATTTTAAACCCCAAAATACCAAGTTAGACTTTTTGTTTTAAGCTGTCAATTTTCCTGTTTTTTAAATGTAAATGTAATTATCAATACAGGTGCATTTGATGTCATGTCATTTTTGCCTACAAAAACTGATCATGCTATTTTGGAAGGAAAAATTTACTGGTTCTGAATTCTTTCAGAGAGTGCCTTTATTAAAATCTCTGTGCTTATCTTTTATTTCTGAAGGATATTTTCTGTGCGTGTAGAATTAAGGGGTTTCCCGCTTTGAACACAGGAAGAGCCACCGTTGTATGGTTTTCACTGCAGTCATCAGTTGTTTCTCATGCTACTAGACTGCTGTTTGAATGTGTCTTTGGTCTAGTTTTTCTCTTGAAGTTTCCAACATTGAGACAATGAAATGCCTACATATGGTTTTCCTTATATCAGCTTATTGCGGTTTGCTTGGTTTCTTTGCTCTATAAGCCTACATCTTTAACTAAGCTGGGGATATTTTCAGTATTCTTTCTTGATCCCATTCCCTTTTGAGATTTCTTATTGGTTATCTCACTATGTTCATCTTCTTTAAGACTTGAACACAATTAATTTAGCTACTTTAAAGTTCTTATCTGCCAATTCCAATATGTGAACCAACTGTATGTTTCTTTGACTTCTTTTCCTGTTCTTTTCTATTTTGCATATTTTAATTGTACACCAGACACTGTGAATAAAATATTTAAAGAGTCTTAATTATATCTTTTCCTGAAGAACACTGCTTTTTATTCTAGTAGGAAATTTAATTAACAAATGCTCACTTTTAACTTTTGATAGTGTCAATCTGAGGAAAGTCAACCGTTTTACCAAGGTCTCCTAATTGAAGGGCTCAAACTCTGCCTCCTCTCAGAGACAGATATTGAGTCACTGCTAAGACTTTTCTGCCTCCCAGGTATTTCTTTCCACTAGTCTCCTTAGAGTCTTCCCCACTCAGGTGTAGTTCAGGGGACACTCAAGAACTTGAAATGAATTGATGTGCAGATGCTGGGCTATCCATCTCATGGTTTCCTCCTTGTGTTGTTCCCTACTGTTCAATTACCAGCCAAGCAAACAACCCCAAAGTTTATCCTGCATCAGACTGAGCCCAAAGGATTGTGCTTCACTGACAGTTCTAGCTACTTCATTGCTTCTGTCCTTGGGAACACTTTCAGGAAGAAAGTGTGAAAAAGAAAATGACCCATCTGATGTTTTTAATTTTTTTTCTTTTGTGGTTTGGATCCTCTCCCACTTCAATTTATTTTAATCATTCTTTATTGTCTACAAACAGAATTTTTTCCATAGTTCGTGATTTTATTTATAGAAAAAGTAGTGTGAATCAATTTCTTCATTATCAGAACTAATTCTCCACAGAATTTATAATTTATTTATGCTTCAACAACAGTACCACTTGAATGTGTACATATCTCATTTATTTATTAATTAGGTTATTTTTCTGTAGGGATTTTTAAAATTATTGTTCAGATGTTCAGTGTAGTTGTACTTATCCTTTTTAAAATTGCACAATATAGTGCTTTAATTGCATTTGCTGAATCTTACTTTAATAAGTCTCACTGATGATCAGAATTATTTGTAGGAACCAATGATATTAATGATTAATCTGAAATTAAAATATCTGATGATACTTTTTACTCTGGGTGATGCATTTTCATAAATTAGGGGTTTTACTATTTTCATAGTGGGAATAGATATCTGCTTAAAATAACCACATGTCCTTCATATAACTACTAATAGAAAATGCTACTTATCTGATTTGAAAATTCAGCCCAACATTGTTTTGTGTTAAAAGAAACTCCTGATGTAATTTATTTTCAGGAATATGAATACAAAGTACCTTGGACATTCCTGGAAAAAAAATTCATAATCACAAGCAATTAAATCATTCACAAAAAAAATCTTATTAAAGATTCCTGTCTTAATATATGGGCTTTAATTGATGGTATGAGGTATTCAGCTGTCCCTTCAGTTGAAGTTATCATGGGTAGGCAAAATTAATGCACTTAGTCTAACACTTGTGCTTGGCAGCAGAAATGAAGTGAGGAAAATGTCTGCTGCATCCTTTCACTATTTCAAATCTTCTGCACTCAGCAGAAAACCAGGACAATCTACTCTCTGCTATTAAAGTATATAAACCCCAGAGACTGCAATTTCCAGACAATCCAAAAGCTATTCAGCTTTAATGTAGTTAATTATCTATATCAAATAATTTGAGTTTATAGCAATATATTTCACTTCAGCCTCCAAATTTTAACTTTCCCTAGAGTATGTGACATGTTCCATAATGCATCTAGATATTCTCTGATCATTCTGTGCGCAAAAATGACAGAATCTAAAATGAATGGCCATTAGTCCTTTCCTACTTTCTTTAGTCTACCCAATTAGGAAGAAAATTAATCTGGAAAGTATCTACTCAGCCCACCCCAGATCAACAGCCAAGACAAGTTCAATGCAGATTTCATGTTAGTGAGAACCACAAATAATTTCCTGTATTATGATCATGTGTGAACATTGGTTTGTCAACCTTGCATGAGCTTAATGGTAAAATGATTTTCCAAACCTTTACGGGAAACTAAACTGAATATCTGCAATCAATTCCCACTCTATTTACATTCTAAGATTGGAATCCTTGAGAATGCACCAGAGGTATTTGCTTATAGCTTCATTCCTATGTGTAGTTCCTGTTAGTGCTTAATTCATAAATGTGCTAAGCACTGTTTACTGTATTATTGGTGAAAACAGAATCTGTGTTACCAAGAACCAACAATGAATTGAAGATTTTGACACTTCCAATTTGTTATGCCTATAATGTCTTTTTCTTGGAGTCTACTTAGATCATTTGAATGATAATTCTAGTTCTCTAAGGATCTCACCTTGTAGTCTTAATAAAATGTGTATTTTCTGGTAATAAGTCATGCAGTTCCATTCAGCCCCAGTTCCAATGCAGGAGAAGCTTCTTTCTCTTTCCTTTCTGCAGCTTGAGGATTTAACATGTACAACTTTCTTGCATACATTATAAACCAGGGATTGTTCTAGGTATTTTATTTATCATCTCATTTAATACACAAACAATTTTATGAGGCTATTATAAAATCATAATTTACAGAAAACAACAAGCACTGAGATTCTAGAGATTAAATATTGTGTCTAAGTATACTCAGTTTTATGGTCTGGGTCCATTTGTCCTTTCCAAACCTCATGTTGAAGTTGAATCCTCAGTCATTTGTTAGTAGTACTTAGCATAACCATACTTTTGGAAGGTAATTATGATTAAGTAAAGTCACAGGATGGAGCTCCCATGATTACATTGGTGGCTTCATAAGAAGGGGAAGAGAGACTTGAACTTGTTCTGTTTTGTCATATAATGCCTCCACTTGCCATGACCCAGCAGGAAGCCCTCACCAAATGCTGAGCAGATGCCAGAACCACATTCTTAGACTTTCCAGCCTCAATAATCACAGGCTAAATAAATCTTGATCTTTTATAAGTGGTATTCAGTTATAGAACAGACTTAGAAAACCACTGATAAGTAAATGTCAAGATTTGAACCTAATCAGCTTCATTCCAAATCTTGTTTTTGAGCTGTGCAGAGTTGCACATGCCTGTAATTCCAGTGACTTGGGAGACTGAGACAGGAAGATCACAAGTTCTAGGCCAGCCTTAGCAATTTAGAAAGACCTCAGTCAACTTAGGGAGACTCTGTTTCAAAATATTGTACAGTACCCCTGAGTTCAATCCCAGTTCAAAAACAGAAAAATGGTAAATCCCATATATGCCAAAAACGTGGAGTGAATAAAGGAGCTTCATTTTAAGAGGGATGATACCAGATATTAACATTAGACTAGCATACACAGTTCATGGAGTCAATTATTTTATAATTAAATAGACCTACATTTAAATCCTAGTATATATTACCTTTATGACTTTGAATAAGATCCTTAAATTCACAAAAAGTTGCTTTTGTTTGTTTTTTGCAGTTTTGGAATTTGTTTGTAAATTAGTAATAACAATATTGTCTACCTCACAGAATTTGGGGGAACTAAAAATGCAAGGTTAAATAAGGTAGAACAGGTCCAAAATTTAGGAGTCTCTCAATAATAATAGTTTCTATGTCCAAAGTTAAAGCCATTGAGAGTCAGGGGTCACTAGGATAATGTTTCTGAATTCCCTCATTAATTAGTATATTTGCGTATTTTCTTTGAGCCTATTTTAGCCAGATGTTTGATTATCGGGGATGTGTCCATGAATAAAAGAGTCAAAAAGTTCTTGTTTTCATGGAGTCCATATTGTAGTGATGGGAGAACAATAGTTAAACAAATTCAGTGAGCTCTGCAGGTCAGGGGGAGCTTGAGTCTGGGTGGTGCTTGTGTGGGCACAATTTGAGAGAGGGGTAACATTTGAGTTCAGGCATGCATAAGTCCATTTTCCACAGTCTTCTTATCCTTGTGACAGCATTCTCTGTCTTGGCATCTCTATGATCTTCAAAATTGCCATGAACATGGTAAGGCAGTTCTCGGTCGAACGCTTCCTCATTAAAATCTTACGTAGGTATTGAAGGATTTAGGGATTGAAGGAGGGAGGGCAGACGTTGCTTAATGAGCAGGTGTAAACATGGCACTGGCAGTGCCTGAAGAGAGGAAAGGCAATTTGATCATCGTTTGAGGAAATGAAATTACTGCCTAAACAGACTGCTGTGACTTGCTTTCTTTTCATGGGTTTGGTTACCCTGATTAGAAGGGCAATGAAGGTATGTCTTATGCTGCTAAGCCATTTTCTACATTTTATAATTGATAGATGGACTTTTAGCTTTTAAAAATGTGAAGGCTAAAGCACAACTGCAGTCTAAATATATAGACGAAATACTCTAATAAAAAGGCATGATTTCCCACAACATCTGACATTCTGATTTACTGTTTTTATTAAGCAGAGCTGCCAAATGTAATATGAATTTTCTTCTGTCTTAGAATAGTTTGTCTTCATCTCCTCCTTATTCAGTACCCGAGATTTCCATATGACTGATAAATTTTTATTGATGCTGCCAATTATCTTGTACAATGTGGTTCACATACAATATTTTCTCTTGATTCCGTATAATATTTGCATGGTACACAGAGTTTTGTAAACTTTCCCTTCCCATAATGGTGGTAGCTACAAACATTTATTTCTAGTCATAGGAGCATAAGTTAAATTGCTTTATACAAATGAATGTAATCTTTCCACTTTGCATCCCTTATTTGAATCCCCCTTCATTGTGTGACATGTACAATTTCACAAATCTTCCCAGATTTCTTCCTATACTATTGAGTCAATGGAAAAACATACTTGTTTATTACAAATTCTTGTCTATGTATAAAGAGAATTTACCTAGATTGATTAAATATTAGAGTAATGATGTAAATACACTGGGTAAAACTACATTCAACCAACTTTGGAGAATATGAGAAAAATATAGAGTCAATTGTTCAGAACATTTTGATTATTTAACATAATCTTTTTTTTACAGATTTTATTTTGATTCATTGTACACATATGGGGTACAAATTTTCATTTCTATGGTTGTACATGATGTACATTCATATCATTAACATAATCTAGATAAATTAAAACAAATCTTAACAAGTGAATCAAAAAAAAATTTTAACAAGTGAATCTCAGTTACAGGAAAGCTACATTTAGATTCTGTGGATACAACTTTTGAATTCTATAATTTAAAAGAGATTTTGAAGTGTTCCAATGGCATCAAAATATCTTTGATCACTGTTACCTTGGAGATATAACTCAACCAATGAAATTAAAATGAATTTATTTTTTCCTTAGGGTTGCTATTCAATACGACAAGTAACCAAATCCAGCCCTACTACAGAAAAAAGTCCTACATAGTCCCCCTGCAAACTATTATCTTTTGCTTACTCAATAAACAAATTATGTGAATTCAGTTATTTGCATTGAACACTGGAAAATATCCCCCATTTCATAATTGTTCTATTAATACAACTCACTCAATAATATCAATATTCTTGAAAGAAAATGTTACTACCATATGTAAAGAGATAGATAAAAGAGGAATAATAATCAAGAGCTACAAAATTGATATCGGTCCTATGTTTATCCCACATATGATTAGATAACATGTATGTCTTCCCAAAGATTTTTTGAACATATTAAGATAAATAGATATATAATACCACCATGCACTATTGATTAATAATTACAGTAGTAATGGTAACATCATAGAAATAATGCTAATAATAGTAGCAATGTGTACTATAATATTATAATTTATTAATATTTAAATTTGGAGTTTAAAATTTGGTATTATCTCAACCCTCTTATTTCCTGTTAATGAGATAATGAAATATATTTCATATTTTTTAAAAAGGTCCTCAAAATGATAGACTTACACAGTATCATCCTTAAACTTGGGCAGAAGTCCGAGGGAACAACTCTGGACCCTCCTCTGAAGTTCCTCATCTCTAAAATAAAGTATCTTTAGAACCAAGGGACCAGTCCACCTGAATTTCATGTCTCTCCCTTCTAGACCAAGTCCTAGATATTTGGGACCCAAAATTTCTGGTCGAAATGAACCCAAGTCCACTTCAAGTGATTGACTACTTCCAATGTTCAGATCATGAAGCATGAGGGCAAGGAGCAGTTACTTGCAAGATCATTGACAGAATGTGATCTTCATAAACAAGGCAGCCACACACATGTATGGATATGCACACGGTGCTCAAAATGGATAAGGCATTCATATCCAGGATATACAGAAAACTGAAAAAACTTAACACCAACAAATAGATAAATAAATAAATAAACCAATCAATAAATGGGCAAAGAATTTAAACTGATAATTTTTAAAAGAGAAAATACAAATGATCAAGAAATATATGGAAAAAGTTTCCACATCTCTAGCAATTAGAGAAATGCAAATTAAAACCACACTGAAATTTCATCTTACTCTGGTCAGACTGGGGCAAATATCAAGAACACAAATAACAATAAATGTTGGTGAAGATGTGGGGAAATAGGAACACCCCATACACTATTGGAGGGACTCAAAATTGGTGCAACCACTCTAGAAGGAATTATGAAGGGCTGGGGTTGTGGCTCAGTGGTAGAGTGCCTGCCAAGCATGTGTGAGGCACCACATAAAAATAAATAAATAAATAAATAAATAAATAAATAAATAAATAAATAAATAA
>JAJEJO010000485.1:754938-772233 GCA_020662805.1 Glaucomys volans
TAAATAAATAAATAAATAAATAAATAAATAAATAAATAAATAAATAAGGTGTTTAAAAAATCCATTGTAACAACCTTTGCTAGTTCTTCACTTGTAAAAAAAAATGAATTATGGAGATTCCTGAAAAATCTAGGAATAGAATCATCATTTGATCCAGATATCCCATTCCTCAGTAGATATCCAAAGAATTTAAAATCAGCATACCATAATGACGCAGCCACATCAGTGTTCATAGCAGCACAATTTGAAATCGCCAAGCTGTGGAGCCAACCTAGATGCCCTTCAATAGATGAATGGATAAAGAAAATGTGGTATACATACACACAACGGAGTATTTGCCAGTTATAAAGAAGAATGACTTTGTTGCACTGGCTGGTAAACAGATTGATCTGGAGACTATCATTCTAAGTGAAATTAGCCAGTCCCCAAAAGCCAAAGGACCAATGTTTTCTCTGATATGTAGAAACTGTTCCAAAATAAGGAGGAATTTTTTTAAAGAAGAAGAATAGAAGAATGATAAGTGGAGTAGACAAAGAAGAATGAACAGAATAGAGGAAGGATGGGAAAGACGGTGGAATGAATCTAACCTAACATTCTTATGTACATATATGAATATACCATCATGAATGTCAACAAAGTACTAATCACAAAAAATAGCAGAAAGATCAGCAGAGTAGCAGGAAGGGAACCAGAGGTGGGAGGGAAAGGAAAGTACTGGGGCTGAATGAAAGCAAATTATATTCCGTGCTTTTATAACTTTGCCAAAATAAATTCTATTGCTACACATAAGTAAAATAGACCAATTAAAAATATATTAAAAAACAAATGAACAAAATGAAGTAAGAGTCGTAACAGAAGAGAGGAACACTGGGCAGGAAACTGACTCCCCTTGTGTTACCATATTCCCATGGAAAACTCAGGAGTCTGAAATTCTGCACTTTGACCTAACTTTCTTCTGAGTGTTATAATATTTACTTGTCAAGTTTAAAGTAGTTGCACTTTTAATATTTGGAACATACAGTACTCTCACCTGGACCTTTTAAATACAAGTCTGGATTCTGTCTGAAATTGGCAGGTAACGAGTTGGAAATACTGAAGTGATAATGCTGTCTACTCATTGGAAAATCAATGAAACAGCAACTGAGGTAGAGTGAAGTGGACACCAGTCCAGAAATGTTCCTTATCCAGCCACAAAAGTCCAGACCTCACAAAAGTCCTAACTGTAAAAGCTACACTGAGTATAATAAATGGCCTCCTATTTTTTTCTGTTTCTAGAGAAAATCTACTTTTTAAGTTCAAAGTATCATAATGTGTAATTCTAATGATTCCTATCATGCTACATATGGATTTTTTTAAATTTAAGATAGTAAAAGTCCATCAACATGTAATAAAATATTTTAGAAAAAGTTCAACATGTGGAGAAGTTTATGAGAAAATCAGTGGAGTAGAATGACATTCTTTCTATTGGTGATTGAAATTCTGCTCCATAATCATTGTGTGTAGAGATATAATTTGGTTATGAACATCTGTTTTTTAAATGTTTCTCTTGCATCTAAAATATTTATTTGAAAAGTATTTATCCTCATGAAAATGCACAGGTTATATCTATAAACACAGTCTAGATAGAGATATAAGGCCAGAAGAAGAGCTGAAATTCTGCCAATGTTTCCTAAATTCATGTGTTCATAAACTGACTTCTGAAAAATAAGAATTTAATATGTGCAGACCTGAAAAGCAAAAGTTTACCTGCACATAATAGAAATAAGGACCCCATATTTATTTCAAGTACTTGGCACTTCTCCATCTGTCAGCCCAGAGATCTCTAGTGACAGCTGTCATATTTCCTAGGTCTCAACTACACCTTAATGTTGTTGAACCATCTTCCACTCTCCAAACACTTCTGAGTCTTTGTACTAAGTGCAGAACATGGAATTTAGTGCCATCAACCTCCTGATAAGATTGTCTTTCCTGAGAATCTCAAGCTCTGATATTTAGAAACAGAGTCAGTAGTCCATTTAAATTCACCTTCATGTTTAGTATCAAAAACCTCCACTATGTTTCCCCAGAACCTCTCATTGGCTGAATCTGGCCCACATACCACCCACGCAGTCTTCCAGTACTGGTGCTTAGTTTCTTTACATTGAACAGCATGAACAATATGTGACAAGTGGGGAGTGATGCTGTCCGTTCAATTTATTTCTAGCATATTCTCATATACTTGATTATTGACCAGAGAATGACTGCTACCATGAGATCTCAAAAATTTTGCAAAGCAGTTAAGCAGTGTCATTCTGAGATTAATTTATAGATATTTAATAAGTATTACTAACTTAATTGCTTTATTTTTAATTGTTAAAACAATTTCATTTAATTTACACATACACAAAATGGATTTCTGAAGTGGGTACTTGCAGAAGATGGGATGTAAGTTTGCCTCTAACTTTTCTATCAATGAAACCATGGGAAAAACAACTGTGAATCATAAACAGAATAACATCCTGAAAAGCACCCAACATTTACACTCCAGTTTCTGTTGTCACAATATTTTTTAAATATCTAAACCAAAATAAGTAAATTCAATATTTGACATATAATGCTAGCATTAGGATGTAAGATGACTTGCAAGAAAAAGATGGTAGTGATAAATTATACTGTTGGGGTCTTTAAAGTCTCAACTTTCAGTTGCTTCAACCCAATTAAGCTGTGCTTCTTCATGGTCCTTTCCCACCCTCAAATCTAGGGATTATATTGGTCCTCTACTTTAGGCCCCAAGAGAGGAAGAGAAAAATATTAAATGCTTGGAAAATATGTACAATCAAGACACTGTCTCCTAAAGTATTCACTTATTTTCTACAATCTTAATCCTTCCGTGGCACACTGATTAGCATGTGTTCTAATCATCAATTAAGACAGTACTTCATTTTTCTTCATTACTATTATCTATTAACTTACTTCATTAATTTTCAATGTTTTTCAGTAAAAATATACAGTATCTAGATTTCCTGTATAGATACAGGTAATCAAATTTAAAAATTCTCCCCTTGTGGGTTAACATTCTACATGAGTAGGGGGCAGCAGAAGTGGGGTTGAAATGTATAACGAACCCAAAGAGAACTAAACATTTTATCAGATGATCATATATAATACTGCTAAAAATAAAGCAGGAGAGAGACATATGGATTTCTGTAGAGGTCAAGCTGAAGTTATACTGTCATCAGGGCCTCACTGAGATAGTAACATTGAACAAATACTTGCAAGAGTAAGTGGAGAACAAAGAATTGAGAAAAGAAAGAATTAAATGCAGAGGGATGGCAGGAATGAACAAAAGGAACAGGTAGAAGCCACATGGTCAAGAGCATGGCAAAAATTTCGACTTTGATACAAAGTCATTGGAAAATTTAAGCAGATGAGTGGCTTGACTTTATGTATATTTCAAAATGATCATAGGGTGCTGCTTTGAGAACAAACTGAAGTAAAAGCCAAGGAAGAAAGAAAAAGACAAACTACAATGGTCTATCTTATTAGATTTATTAATGAATTGTATACAGTGTGGATAAGAAGGAGATACATTTGATAACTCCAAAATTTTGGACAAGAGAAATGTTAAAAAGAAAAAACACAAAAGGGAGGGCTGGACAGAGGAAAATATCAGTACTGATAGAAGGGACATTTTATGCTTGAAATAGCATTACACTTGTAAATGAGAATCATGGGTATGGAGTTCAGGAGAGAGGATCTGGGCTGTAGATTTAATTTGAGAGTTCATGGCATATTGAAGTTATGAGTGGCTATGAAAATGGATGAAATCACCAGGAGACAGTACAGAACAAAATGGAACTCTATGAATACAGTAAAGAAATGAGGGAAAACAGGGGAAAAGTCCTGAAAGAGAGACACTAAGCTAGAACAGCAAAAGAAAATATAGGCTACAGAAAGCAGAGTTGTAAGATTGCTTAGAGATTGCTGCTAAGGGATCAAAGAAATAAGAATGCAAAATTTGCCACAGAGTGAAACATCGTGGAGATTGATAGTTCATAGGAGTGATGGGAGTCAAAATCTGCTTAAAGTTTCAAGAAAAAATAAGATTGAGGAATTTAGAGACCTGGACCATTGTGAGGGTTGTCATTGTAAAGGGAACCAAATCATTGAGGTTTCTCCTAAAGAGGATGTGGAATAGAGAGATGCTTCTTTGAAATGGAGAGAAATGTGAACGCTGGTATAAATTGAAAGCGTAGTAGCAGTGGATGATGAGATGGCCGTGTGTAGACAGGAGAGATGCACAAATGGAGTCATTGGCCTTTGGTGGCTACACAGGTAGTTCGATAGCAATTATGTGGATGCACACACAGTGCATGGATGTTGATGCAGGTGAGTCTATGTGATGGTGGGGGATTATAAAAGCCTTTTAAAATCACTTGTACTATAAATCTGAAATAGGATCTAGGTAATCAAATGAAGGTAATAGGAGAGGAGGCGCCCAGAGATTAGCAGGGGTATGAACCTATGAATCATTTAGAAGAATTGGAGCATGAATGGACTTAGGCCCATTTGAGGTTAGTGATCTTAACATAAAGAAGAAGTCAGATTGTTGTGGAATTTTTTTCCCCTCCAGTTACATTCATCTGTAATGATAAAGATTCTGAGTGGGCAGAAATCAAATCTTTTTTTTTTTTTTCCTTTTTTCTCTTGCAGTTGCAGTTTTGCTAGGAAAACTAGAAAAATGGAGAGAAAAATAATGAATTTGAGAGTGTGATAATTTAAACTGGAAAAGGATGGGAATATAAAGGATTGAGGAATGAGGAAAAAATGAAACAACAAATTATATGCCTTGGTAGGGTAAAATTATGGCTGGAGGTAGAGAATAAGAAGTCACCCTGTAAGACAGGATGGAAATCTGTATGCTAGTCATTGAGAATAGGGAGGTAGGGCTGGGGGTGTAGCTCAGTTGGTAGAGTGCTTGCTTCGCACACACAGGGCCCTGGGTTCGATTCCCAGCACCACCATAAAATAAATAAATAAGAGAATAGGGAGGAGTCAAAACTATTTCAAATAACAAATCTAGGGCATCATTATGGATAGGATTTCGTAACTGAATGCCAGTTGAAAATTAGGCATACAGAAACAAGGTCAAAGAAGTGTCAAGACAATGCCTAATAAAAATTATGAATCAAGACATTGAAATCAAGGACTATGGGATGAGAGGTGTTAGGGATCAACATGGAGCAAACTGCTACAATTTTCAAGGAATAACAAGTAAAACCTATGCAGAAGTCAATAGATAAATGCTAACAGGAAAGATAATATACCATGAAATTTAAATTGAGGGGACATAATATCCGTTCCTGAGAACCAGGTTCACAAAAGGGAATTATAGACCCGTATGGGTTTTGAAAATTGGGCATTCTGTAATAACTGAAGAAATTGAATAAGCCAGGTGACATGATATTCATAGTCTCTGGTGGTAACTAAAACCATATTATCCCATAGAAAATTCCTAAGTGAAGCAATGGGACTTCAAGTCACAGCCCAGAAAAGTTTGACAATAAAGTTTGACTAAAGAATCCTTAATATTAAACCAGTATAAGTGGCAAAGTGGAGGTAGTAATATAAAAGCAGCCAGGGCCAGGAGCAGAAATACAATTTAACTCACAAGAAAGAGTGAAATTAAGGGCTAGTGTCCCACACGTTTATTGAAAATTTTGTCCTTTCATAAAAATGAGTAAAAGTTCTAAGCTTCTTAGACAAAGTCACTCAAATTACAATAACAAAGTAGCTAGAAATGCAGCAGAAATTAAACACATAACATTTTAATTTTTATTTATTTATTTATTAAATTTTTACAGACTTCATTTTGATCCATTGTACACAAATGGAATACAACTTTTCTTTTCTATGGTTGTGCATGATGTACATTCATACCATTCATATAATAATACACATACATAGGGTAATGATGTCTGTCTCATTCCACCATTTTTCATACCCCTGCCCCTCCCCTTCTCATTTCCGTCTTCATAATCTAAAGTTCCTCCATTCTTCTCTCATCCCCCACACCCAACCCGATTATATATCATCATCCACTTATCAGGGAAAATATATGGCCTTTGGTTTTTTGGGATTGGCTTATTTCACTTAGCTTGATATTCTCCAATTCCATCCATTTTCCTGCAAATGCTATAATATTATTCTTCTTTATGGCTGAGTAGTATTCCATTGTGTATATATACCACAGCTTCTTTATCCATTCATCTGTTGAAGGGCATCTAGGTTGGTTCTACAGTCTAGCTACTGTGAATTGAGCTACTAACTAATGTACTGTACTTGAGAGGGTCCAGCTATCTTTCCTAGTTTTTCCCATCTTTCTCTTCAAGATCCCTTTCTCATTCACAGGAGGAAAGAGACATGCTGTTGTACAGTAACTTTCCCCCTCTAGTACAGATGATACATGTCTCCTTCTGGATCCCTGGCTTCCTCAGAATTTCCAAACTATCTCAGACATGACTAATCAGCACTATGAGAAAACAGATAATTGAAGGATGATTCCTATTTATGTCTGTTATTTTCTTGTATAGTGTACCTAGACATTTGCAGATGTTCCTCAACTTAAAATGCTTGACTTAACAGTTTGCAGCATTATGACAATGCAAAAGTGACAGAGATTCAGTAAAAACTGTAGGTAGACTTTTGAATTTTAATCTTCTCCAACCTCTTTCAAGATGCTAGGCAGCAACAGGGAGCTGCAGTCCCAGCCAGCCTCCCCACAGTCATAGGGGGAAACAGCTGATAATCATGTACTATACAATATACTGCATTGCTAAATAACCTATGTCTTCTCGTGGGTGAGGGAAAGGGTTCCTGTTGAAGGAACGGGTTGTCTGTGAAATAAAAGCCATGAAATTTATTTATCATTTATTTATCAGAAATAACAACAGAAGACAGAATTATCTTAAGAGCAAGGGCATGATTGATTGAGCCAACCAGAAGAGTCTGGCTCTAAAAAAGGAAGGAGCCCATGTTTGCTTTATTGATAGCGGTACAGATCAAAAAGGGGCCTGTAGGGACTTCTTCAGAGAAAAACAGGATGGGAGGTGGAGGTAAGCAAGCCATTTGGCTCTAGCCGGTCACTGCCACATCCAATGCTTGTATTTGAACTTCAGTGGTGAACTAACGCCCAATAACTGCATGACTCGGGCATTCTGGAACAATGATCAATAACTGTAAGTTCCTGAGGCCAGATCCTCCTGGTTAATGGCTCAACTAGACTTGGTTCTCATATAAGTTATGGCTTCCTGCAATCTCTTGTAGATAAAATACATTACATGCATTTTTGGCTTCCCATATTTTCAAATTATAGAGTGTTCATTGTAAGCGAAGGAGCATTTAAGGTGTATGTCTGTGTAACAAGCACCCATGCCGGTCTGTTTTTACCACTGCCACTGTGGGAACTTATTGAAGGCAGAGAGTACATGTTATTCAATTTATCAAACACATTGCCTGCCCTATCATAGGCATGCAATCAAAGTGTTGGGTGAAAAAACAATCTGATTATTTTCCTTAAAGGTCCTAAGTGAAGCTATGTATTACTGAAACAGCTTGAATAAAGTTCTGGAATTTTTTTACACCAACCTTATTATCCAAAGTGTTGCCATTTTGTGTTCATATTCTGACAATCTGAGTGCGATCCAGATCTTTCTTATTTTCTTGTAGCCAAGCAATACATTGTTTAGAACAAATCCAGAGACTAAAAAGACCACTATAAAAACAATCAAGGCATCAAACATCATTTTTTATTTTAACCACTGTGTTTAAATAACTATGTACTTCAAGTTTTCCTTCTGACTTGCCCTTATTCCTTTCTCTCATGCCACATCTCCATTCCTATGTAATCCCAGTAAAGAATATAGTGATGGGTCAATCTGAAATTCCCAAACATCAACTTCACATACAGGAAAAATAAGAAACAGAATTGTGAGTTGCAAGGACACAGGATACTAATCAAGTATAGAGCCTGGAAAGCATTTCCAGTTATATTTGCTGTTTCGAAGTCCACAACATGCACACAGAGTATTTGTCATGTAAGACTAAAAAGTATTCTTGAAATGTACTTAAGCTATAGAAGTTTAACATTATACCAATTTCTTCTCAAACATACATCTAGTAATTCAGTAATTCTGTTGTACTGAAAATAGAAGTAAAAATTTTTTTTTTTTTTTTTTGGAACCAGGGATTGAACTTGGTCACTGAGCCACATCCCCAGCCCTATTTTGTATTTGATTTAGAGACAGGGTCTCACTGAGTTGCTTAGGGCCTCGCTAAGTTGCTGAGACTGGCTTTGAACTCGGGATCCTCCTGACTCAGCCTCCCAAGTCACTTGGATTACAGGCGTGCACCACCACGCCCGGCAGGAGTAAACATTTTAAAAGGTAAACTCAATGCAAATCACCTTTGTTTCATGATAGCTAACCATTTTTTAAGTGTCGTGTTTGTGGGATGGGATTCATTGTGTAAAACACACCAACAAGAGAATATAATTTAGCTGACATCCATGATTAGGAAAATACAGAATTTTGTTCATCTTCCTGTTGTTTACATGATATTACATGACTGTCAAATTTTTAAACAGGATGTCAATTATAAATCATACCATAAATTTTTACTCTGCTTATAGATTACTGTATACCTATTTGTATGATAATACTGTTGTTACTGCCTGTAAGATACACTATCAGATTTTTACTTACTTTTTTTAAAAACCAAGGAGAGCATAGTTAACTAAAGAGTATTTTTTATTTTGATTTAGGAATGTTTGACTTAAATTTAGAATGCATAAATGCCATTCATTATAATAATATTAAAATAAACATGTACTATATTGTATGACACCTAATATATAAAATGAAGTTTGCTGCCAAGGACATTGACACATTCCTGTAATCCAAGTGTTCAGCAGACTGAGGCAGCAGGATCACCCAGTTCAATTGCCTTGGCAATTTAGCCAGAAGCTGTATCAAAATGAAAAAAAAAAAAAAAGGTGAGGATTTAGCTCATTGGTAAAGCACTTAGCCAGCAGGTGAGAGTTTCTGGATTCAATCTCCAGAATCACAGTCAACAAATAAATAAATAAAGCTTGTGGTACATTTGGCATTTTTTGAAAATTTTTCTTAACATGCATGGAAAGACTTCAAACCCTTTCCAAGTAACAAAATTGTTTGAATTGTGTTGCTTTGGTTCTGATAAATTATTATTCAGTCTCCTAAGATGGAGAAAGTATGCAAGGGGATTGCCCCAATCAGTAAATCAATATTACCTATCCTTTATATTAAGGAAATGGCAGGTAAGTTCCATTTTCTTCAGTTGCTCTAGTTTAATGGCAACATTTTTTTTCTTGTGGTTTGGATCAAGTCAATCCAGAGAGTCTAATCTATCATAAAGGATCTAAGACTATTGGGTAACAACCAGATGGGTTACAACATAGAATTTGGGGAGAGGGGATGGGACTGAAAGGTGCTCAAATCTGATGGCTGTTGGAATAAACAGTTCTTTTAAGTCTGGAATGTGCAGAAACATAATGCTTTAATAGAATGGACTGAATGGAGTGTGGCAGCGTGATTGAGCACAGCAGAGGAAACATTGTATTCTTTTTTGTATGGTCCTTATTCAAAGGAAAATAGCAAAGGTTGTTACCTGGTAAAATGTATCAAACTCCTGTCCCTCTGCAAGTTTTTTAACTCGATAAGGGGGAAGGAAAAGTGTGTCAGTAATGAAATGAATCTTGAACTTTAGAAGGAAGGTAAATTTGATGCTTTGAATGAACAGACATCTTGTTTGACTAGAAATGATCATGGTCCCAATTTCTTGTCAAACATGTTAGTTTCTTGCTGTCAGAGAATGCTGTTCCATTCCTGATATTTCAGCATCAGTCTTTTGCTATTACAAAACTAATGCCGTTGGCTGTCAGGACTTTACAGTTTCAATTGGCAGACTTATCTGTCTTCAGCAGGATTAGACAGAAATATTTCTCATTCAGAGGCTGCTCCTGTGGAAGACAGCAGCAGCCCCAGGAAATTTGAGTACATTAGCTTCAAAGGACCTGTCTGCCACCCTTCTGACAGTACACTCTGCGGAGATCCTTCCAATCTTCTGCTCCCTGGGTGGTTTTCTCTGCATCTTAAATATGTATTCTTTGCATTTTATACAAACTTTAGGAATTTCAATGTTTTAGTATTAATTTATACAAATACAAGTAAAAGCCATATATTTTCTTTTGATTGACACTAGTCTTTTCTAATAAATGGCATAAACACCATAGGGAAAGATAATCTATAGTGAGACTAAGGTACAATTAATGTCAGTAGAATAGATTTAAATAATGGTTTGAATGAGAACTTTTTACCAATGACTTAAAACTTTAAAATAGTGCTCTACTTAAAAAAAAAAATTGTTTCAGTTATTACCATCAGAGGAGGTCAAGGTGCTTTAGTTATTTGCTAAAAATGCTAATTATTTCTGTACTTTTGAAAGGGCGCAAACTACTTCCAAGGATCTCCTATGCATTTGACTTCCTGTTTCCCCTTCATCTCCCCCAAAAGACCAACCACCCTGCTGAAAGCAGAGAATGCTTTTATGCATGTGTTTCCTTTTCCCAACAGACTACATCTCTTGGTATTTATATGACTCTAAAATTTTATCAAGTGCTTTATAATCTATTCATTGAATATTTTATTACTCCATAAAGTCTGCAAACATCTCTACTCAGAACATCCCAACCCTCACTCTAGCTTGGGATAATAGCCTGTAACATTGAAAAATGTCAGTGACCACAGCTGTTTGACTGTTTATTTTTGTGAAGACAGGAATAAAATCTGTTGAGAACATTCCTTTATTTCTAATTTCTCGATTGCTATGGTGGTAGATCGTAGGGTTTGTTTTGGTTCATTGTTTTACTGTTATTTTAAGGCTTTATTTATTTATCTGTTTAGTTAGTTATTTTTGCTGCTACAGTTTCAGAAGGATACCAACTGGTAAATAAGGTTCCCTTTTTATTGTGATTAATTGTTGTCTTTGCAAAAGACAATATAGTGTGCTCTGCCCTTATTTAGATAAATTTTAAGTAGCTTCTTAAGGCATAACCATAAAAAACAGTCACGGAGTAGTGATGAACAGAAGCCTCTGTGGTGAAAAAAAAAAAAAAATAGATCATTTTATATCTTACATTGCTTTGCTGAATAAAGAGGCAAAATATAGTACTTTTAAATAACCCCCATTTTAATGGCATAAAATATATCATAGCTATGGTTTTAAATGGAAACCTAACAAACAACTGCTTAATTTGATCAATAGAAATAACTAAACTGCATAATTGTTATTTAATACTGATTTATTTCTCATAAGAGCCCAAGAAAATGTGCAATGCAAACATGTGGCGCTGTCTCCTAGGGGCTCACTTCACATTCACAGATTTGATTATTATTAAATACCTTTCCCTCATACACATTTGCGGTTATCCTCACTGAAACACAGTTGACTAATTACATTAGGCTTTTCTCATAGGAATTCTGTTTCCAATTGTATAATTATCTTTATTGCTTCTCTCTGGCAAAGTCTCCTACATCTCAGTCAAGCTGCAGAGTCTAAATTAAACACAGCACAGTGCTGCCATTAGCTTATGGCCCATTATGAAGTTCTCATATCTCTCCATTACATAACACAGATCCAGGTCACTTATTTAGAAAGCACTTTCTGAGTGTTTAGTTTTGCTAGGTACTGGAGAGTCTGTCTATTTCTATAAGGAGCTTGTAAGTTGTGAATAAAGGAGAACATAAAGTGTTTGATTTCAATAAAGTACATGTCAACATATGAGTTGAGCATTATGGGAGCAAACAGGAAGACCAGCTCCTGGAGGGTATTTGCAAAGATTTAAGGGAAAATGTTAATTCATTTCTTTTCACAACAAATATTAACTTATTATCTATGATGTTGGAAGGACTCACTGAACAGAAAGCCTGCCTGGTAGGTAAATATTAATGAACTTAATAAGTGTCCCATTTTGTTTGAATATAATTCTCAAAAACCATGATTCTATTAATGATTCATGTGTATGTGTGTGAGCACATGTTTATGCATGTAAGTAAGCAAAATGACAATATTGGACAAGTAATCAAGATAAATTATGTTTTTCTTTAGAGACTATTAAGTGGCAGTTTGTAGAGTTAGCATTATAAGAAGAATGAAGAATGATTTCAGACTGAGGCTTCAGCACAACCTTTATACCCTTGAATAAAATAATCAAAAATTCAGTTGCCTAAATAGTAAATGGAGTAGTGGAATGCAATAATCCTCCGTTTCAAAAATTTCACACAGTTTACTATTTCATTTACTTGTGCCTGAACCCACTGGAAATATATTTACTCATACATATCAAGAAAGAAAACACAAATGAATTAGATGTGTTACACTGCTAAATCTTGTTTGCCTGGATGTTCTATGCTAGAATATAGACTAGTTTTTATTCAAAAAATTTAAATATTTATCGGTTTTAAAATAATAATATGTATATATTTCGTAGCTTGCTCTTTTTTGTACCTATTGATGCTCATTGCCTTTGACTCATATCATTCAAATTTGTCTGTTTTAGAAATCAGCACTGCAGTGAAATACAATTTTTAGATGGGAGAGAGTAAAGGCTGAAAAGGAGACACAGCTCTAATATTATCATAAAAAATGATCTGTTTTCATTATTATATAATGATTCCATATTTTTCCCTTAAGCATTATTCTCTAAATAGAGAAGTAGCTTATTTTCTAATATTTAATGCCTCTCTAAGTTGTTTTTTTAAAGAAATTGTATTGCTTCAAACCTACAGTTTTAAATGGTGGTATGGTTTTTCCTACATTTCTTATCATTAAGAATTATGCATGCCTGAACAACAGCATATCCCAATTGAGTCATATCAATGTAAATAAAAATGCAAAGAGGCAAAGTCGATAATATTACCAAAAAATTGGTGCTTAGGGTATAATATGGAGATTCATACTGCACAGATGTTCAGCAGAAATGAGATCCGCACCTCAATTGAGTAAGAGTATTACCTGTTTTATTGCTCTGCCTATGTAGAGCAGGCAAGGGGAGAGAGACTGTGACCTTGAATGCATCACAGAAGAGCACGCTGCTTTAGGGAAAAAGGAAGCAAAAATTACTGCCCAAAAGCAAATGCATTCAAACAGATTTTTAAAAAGTAACATTAGAAAAGTAAAAAATCCTAACAAACATGGCTATGTCTAGTGTAAACATATAGCAAACATGGCCACATCTAAGGTAAAATCCATAAATGTTTAAATCAGAGCAAAAGAAGTAAAAGAGAAAATATTCTATTTATTCAGTGAAATCGGGGAGTCAAAGAATGAATCA
This sequence comes from Glaucomys volans, assembly GCA_020662805.1. NCBI lineage: Eukaryota > Metazoa > Chordata > Mammalia > Rodentia > Sciuridae > Glaucomys > Glaucomys volans. The sequence goes on from JAJEJO010000485.1 coordinate 768,347, forward strand.
GTTCCTACTATTTTTACATTGTATCTCACCAGAGCCTAAAGAGCAATATGATTAATAATATTGAACATTTCATTTGCAAGAGTCTCACAAAGGTCCTTGATTTGAGGAGTTTACAACCAACTTATTTTCTCCTGAATGTGTGTGTATATCTGCATAGTATCTGTGCATACACTCACGTGTGTATTTATTAACTTAGGGTTTAGTTTTCTCTATTCCTAATACTTTGAAAACAATAAACATAGTTACCGACTAGCTTCAAAAGAGGAAAAGCTTCTTTCCAACACAATGTGAGCTACTCCATGGGAAAAAAAAATACAAAAAGAAAAACACTACAAAAATGAACCCAAAACACCTCAGTGGTTCTCAACATCTAGGTGGTTCAAATCCTTAAACAACATGTTCCAGCTTGACTTTCCACCCAGCAAGTGGTTATCTAGGGCAGTTGTGGCAATACTTGGGTTTTAAAGGGAAAAATTTCTGAAATTTAGGACTAATAGATAAAGTCGAGATTTTTATATCTGCTAATAGGCATATCTGTAATAATACATTTGTCAGAAACAAGACTGGAACCCATGTCGCCTCAAACCAAAATCAGAATTTTTTTTCTTATTTAAAAAAAATTTTATTTCAGTTGTAGGTGAACACAATACCTTTATTTTATTTTTATGTGGTGCTGAGGATCAAACTCAGGGCCTCATGCATGATAGGCAAGCACTCTACCACTAAGCCACAATCCCAGCCCTACTCTTTTTCTTATACTCACGAAAAATTATGTTAAAGACCTTAGTGGTCTACAAGAATCAGAATGGATGTGCAGCACATTTCCTGTTTTGGTGAACATGAATAGTAAGAGGGAATTTGTCATGTTTTCAGAACTTACAAAGCATAATTACCACGACCTCTCAGCATGACCAAAGCAAAACCTTACTAGCCATAATCGGTTTTCTTTTCAATTCCAAGGCAGGCCACTGTTTCTCAAGATCTTTTCTTTTCCTCTTACACTTCTTCCATGAAGTCTCAGCCTCTTTTTCCTCTTACTCTAGAAAAAAAATCACTTTTCCTATGGTCTGAGGAAGAACAACTTCACCATTTTCATCTTCATCAGGTTTAGACATGGGTGTATTAAACCCCTGATCCAGAAGTCTTGTTTATGAGTGAAGATAAGCTTGTTGAAGTAATTTTTTTTCTTTTTCTTTTCTTTTTTTTTTTGAACCGGGGATTGAACTCAGGGGCACTCGGCCACTGAGCCACATCCCCAGCCCTATTTTGTATTTTATTTAGAGACAGGGTCTCACTGAGTTGCTTAGGGCCTCGCTAAGTTGCTGAGGCTGGCTTTGAACTCGTGATCCTCCTGACTCAGCCTCCCAAGTCTCTTGGATTACAGGCATGCACCACCACGCCCGGCTTTGTTGAAGTAATTTTTAAAAGACAGATACCTTCCTTCTATAAGCATAAACACTGCCTTCCAAAAGTAACTTTTCTCTTAATCTGGATGTCTATTGAAATTTTACATAAGTCTGTTTTCTTTAAAAAATAGCTATCTTCAGGGTGTGATTGGAATCACACAGAAATGAACTATGCAGGTTTCATTGACTGGGATGCATTTAGGTTAAAGATTATAAAATAAGTCCAATTTCAGTAGCTGGAGATACAGTGGCTGAGATGCTCAAGTCCATCTGGGAGAGAATTTATGTAGAAGGATTCTTAGAAATACAGCTGAATACAATGCTGAATTTTGGAGACAAGAATGAAGAAAATCAATAGAAAATTACAGGATAATCAGATAAAAGATGCTATCAATAGATCTCTACTAAAACTGATTATCTTCTGTTCATGTGTAGGATTTATTAATTTAGAAAGCAGATATCAAATAAGAAGTGTTCCAAAGGGCTCTCTGAGATAGCTAGGAGACTCTCTAGACAAGAGGGAGTGCTGAAATCCTTCCCCACTCTTCTGATGATTTCTCTTTCAGGCACTTTAGTACCAATGCTGAAATAGTTCTATGCATTAAAAGAAGCAAATGTACTGAAGCTCCCAATGTAAAACTATTATTTTCTATATTCTGTCATTCTTACTGCAAGAGAGAATACCCAGTATCTGTATCTTTATCTTTAGGATCAGTAAAGCTGACAGTGTATCTGATGGCTAAGAGTTAAAAAAGTGATAACATGGGAGATAGACTCAGAGCGCAAAGAGGAAATAGAAGAAGAAAGAGAATATACCTTAAAGCACTGGACAGTGCTCATGCATGTGTGTGCACACATGCATTTGTGCATATATGTGTGTGTATGTGTGTGTGGGTTTGTGTTGTGTATCAAAAACAGAAACAAGGTGAACGAATAGGCTATCTTTCCATCTGTAGGTCAAGATAGAAAAACAGGGACTGGATTTATTCTCCATTTGAAATAACAAACCAGAAATAAAATACATCAAACAATGATTTTCAACTTCAAGCAACAAAGCACTGGTTTCTCAAGAGAGCAGTCCTGGTGAAACCCATTACTGCAGCATCTCTCTACTTTGACAGAATATTACAACCACATCATGAGAAGTATGAACCCTGCCAGTGTCCAGTGAACTCCTTGAACAAAGATTACAGACCTGTGTGTCTGAGCAAGGTAACTGGAGCATAGACCAAGATTAGCAGAAGAGAGCAAGAGAGGAGTGGAAAACAATCTATGCAGAGGACTCCCATCAAATATTTAGCAGAATATTGATCAGTTTAGACATTTAATGATACTTCAGGCTTGGGAAAGAACAATTATTGCCCTTAAAACAAAAACTAAATAATTATAGTTTATTAAAATAAAGTCAGACTTTTTATTTGCAAATTCTTGTACCTAACAAAGATTCTGTATCCAGGATATATAAAATTTTCTGTAAATTTATTTTAAAAATCAGATTATTCAATTTTAAAATAGTCTCTACTTTTGAACAGGGAATTTGCAACAGGGATAATTAAATGGTCCATACACATGTACATAACTTCTTGAAATCATTTGTCATCAAAGAAATGCAAATCGGAGCAGAATTAGAAAGGGCTAAAAACCCAACAAAAAGGCTGATGTCAGAATGAGTGCAGCATCACATGTTGGACAGAATGGGGAGACAGGAGAGTGCAAATACAGATGTTCCTTGACTCATAGTGTGCTTACGTCACAGTAAGCCCATCTTAAGTTGAAAATAATAAGTCAAAAATGCATTTAGTACACTTGACCTACTGAATATCACAGCCCAATAATACAGCACTCTGTGGAGTACTCACTACAGCTAGGAGCTGTGGCTCTCTGCTATGGCCTGGTATTGCAAGCCTGGAAAAGATCAAAATTCAAAATGTGAAGTATGATTTCTACTGAATTTATTGCTTTCACACTACTGTAAAATCTAACCCAGAAATCAAACCATCATAGGTCAGGGACTGTGTGTATTACTATTTGTAATGAAAGTTGGTACAGTAATTTTAAAGCCAACATATGACTGAGCAACCTCTTGACTGAGCATTTTGGTTGCTGGTCTGTTCCCAACATGTTGGATATTGAAATTCACCAAAGACACATATAATAGTATCAGCATGTTTAATTTTAAATGTACCAAACTGAAGAAAATTCAAAACCCTGATACTGAAATTCAAACCACTGACTCTGTAGTGTCTACAAAAGTCAGGTATTTTCATGCAATAAAGCCACATTCATTATAAAAAAAATAATTGCAACTACGTGCCAACAACATGGGATACTCACCAATAAAAAGATACATGCTGCAAACCCACTCACATGAGGATTGAGAGTCACATTCTTTGTGTTTCAAATTTAAGATTGAATTTTCTGAGTCAGTATTAACTCATGGTTAGTTAACACTCATGGATAGGTGAAAGAAAATGTGCATGA
>JAJEJO010000485.1:772333-812286 GCA_020662805.1 Glaucomys volans
AATGCTGTTGAGTAAATAGGCCTAGGTTCATGGGTTGATTTACTGCTAATTAGGTATTTCTGAGTAATAAAAGAAAAAGGAGGAGAAAGAAGAAAAGATACAAGAGCAGACAGTAGAGAGAGTGGGAAAAGAAGAAGGGAAATGGAGGGGTGGGGGAGAGAGAGAGAGAGAGAGAGAGAGAGAGAGAGAAATTGGGGAAGAAAGAAAAGAGAAAGGAACAAGGAAGGAAAGGGGAAACTAAAAAAACTATTTAGAGAAGGAAAGAAAGAAATCAAGAAATGAGAGAGAAAATTAAACTCAACACCTAAATATTTAAAGAAAGACTGATTTTTAACAGCATGTTCCCATGATTAGAAAACATAGATCTGAAATTCCTTTTGAGATGTTTTGGATGTTCTGTCTTCATGTTCCATCTGCTCAATAATTCAAGCAATGACATTTCTTGCTTTGGGAGTCTTTCCTTTGATCTTTTATTGTGATCTCATTCTCATAAACAGATTTTTTTTGTCATTTTTAGCACATATGATTTTGAAATACTTTATGGTTACCTGTGGTTTGGTAATTGTAATTACCTGAACATTTCCTTGAAATTTCTAAGAATGAATAATTGTAAAACTGTGACTAGGAAGGAAAACCTCTAGCACTTTGAAAATAAATTATAATGTATGTAAAAAAAAGTCTAAGAACAAAACATTGAGATTGTGCTTTGAACATCCACTATCCTGTCACAAATACAGCATCACACACATGCTTATGTGCATTTGAAATTTCATAATTGTGTGCTTAAATGGTATCTGAGCACAGGTGAAATTTGTAACTTCAATACTTCCCCATTGCTGTCTCATGCTTTAAATGTCTTTTAAGTGTGCTCATTCTTCAATACTCAGCTTGAGTGCTGCTGTGTCTGTAAATTCTTCATAGATGCCCCTGTCAAAATGAATTATTCTTTCCTCCGGCTTCATTCAGAATCCTGCTAGTGTTGTGTTTACCGCTTATTTTAATTTGACATTTATTTTATTTATTCATTTATTCCTCTCTCTATGTCTCTGACTTAAATCTAAGACTCATCATCTAAGCCTACTTTTCATCTATTACCTGCATGACATCCAGAATGACATTTTCAATGCACAATCATGTGATGGCACTCCTCTGCTTCAAACTCTTCAGATTTTCTCACTTGAATAAAATCTGAGGTTCTTATCTTCACTTCAAGAACTTCTGTTTTAATTCCTGCTTGTCTCTCTAATTGCCTCTTATCACCCACCTTTTTGATTTCTAGGTTCTAGCAACACTACTTTTTTCCCAGTTTTCAAATACACCACTTTCTTTTACACTTTATGGCCTTATTGGTTCTCCCTAATATCTTGAATGATGCTTGCTTTTATCTTCAAACAGCCTCTTCTTTTAATTATTGTTCTAATTCAAAAATCAACTACTCTAAAATCCACTTAATCTAGAATACCATTCACAGAGAAATATTCTATCATACCACTTTCTTGTATTTTTATAGCATTTTTGACTAAAGGACTTTTTTTTACTGATTTTTGTAACATATAATCTTATATGCAGTGAACTCTCCTTATTTTATATCAGTGCCTGAATAGGCACTCAGAGTATTTGCTGATAAATATTAATTTCTAACATCACTGGGGCAGACTGATTTTATTAATGGCTTCATCTCTTCACCTCTCTATACATACATACCTTTTCACATTAATTTTAATTCTTCTCATTAGTGACATGGGACATGGAAGCATATTTCCCACAACCTGGTTTTGGACTGAGTACTACCTGCTTTGACTGATTGAATATGGCAGAAGGTGACCATGCCATTTCTAACCCTTGATTTTAAGAGGCTGTATGAATTTTGACTTGATTGTTCCTGAATAATCTAGCTTTGTTTTAAAAGTCTCTCTAAGATACATAGTTAAAGGATGAATCACCAACAGCAGAGATTTGTCTCCCTAGCTACTCCAGCTGAAATCATCCTAGAACATCAGGCAGCTGACCTCTAGACATAAGGAACCCAGTCAAGGGCAACAGAGTAAGACATGTAACTGACCGCAGATATGTAAATGAGCCCCATCAGCAGTAAAGGAACCTTGAGATCCATGAGCTGAATACATGATTTTTTTTAAGTTAATGAGTTTTTGAGCAGTGTGTTATACAGAATTGTGGTGGCAAGAGATGGTTTGTGTAACTACAAACCACAATATCTTGCATATCATAGTCACAATAAATGTTCTGGAAGTATCTACAATTCACATATTTCTAGGCTGAAATGCTTCCTTGAGCTAAAATTTTGCATGTCTTTCTGATGTATTTCTGAACTAAAAGGAACGTTTTCATCCTTTGGCCCCCTTTTTCCATTTACATTTTTTGTAGTAGCAGCACTCACCCGAGGCATGAAGTTCCAAATTTTATGTCATCATTGACTACATTTTATCTCCCTATTCTATAAAACTATAGTTTATCCATTATTCCTAAATGGAAGCTTTCTAATCCATACCTTCTTATCTACTTTTATTGTCACTGCACTACTTCAGTGCCTCTAAATGTCAAGCCTAACATAGGCAAATAAAGACTTACATTGCACAACATTTTACAATGTTCAAAGCATTTTCATAAGTTTATTGACTGACTGCCTCCACATTTTTTCCTGCAGTTATGGAGGTAGAAACCAAGACCTTGTGCCTACTAGGCAAATGCTCTACCACTGAACTACATCCCTGCCAATAACCATTTTATAAAGGATTCTGTATAGACATGCTTATCTTCACTTGAATGGTGATAAAACTGAAGCTGTGGGAAGATAAGTTCTAAGTTTTAGTTCAGAATTATTTTTATTCCTAAACTGTATCTTTCCAATTCCAGTAGCCTGTCACTTTAACTACTTGGCTTTATTTCTATTCTTTTCACCTGTACAATGCTCTCAAATATTTCGTGAATACCCTTTTATTTTCCTGTTCAACAAGTTATTCATTATTTATAGCATGAGGTTCAAATTTTATCCAAAATTTGAAATTTTCATATTGTTTTCAATTTTCACCAGTGACCCTCCAGACCTCAATAATCATAATATAAAATATGTCTTCTGTTTTAGTAAGGTATAATTACAGGACAGTACTGATAACTCTGTTAATAGATTCTTCACCAAAGCTTATTTATTTATGTAATCTGGGCATTCATCCTGTTTTCAACCATAAAATGCAACATCTCTGGGATTACCCTAATATTTTTGCCTTAAATCTTCTATCTTCACTCTCCCCTATGATCCTATTCTAAAAACATTTATTTAAATGAAATAAATCAAATATTGAGGGATTTTCCTCAAAGTTCCAACGTCAGTACAAAGTTTTCAACCAATATCATAACACACTGCCAAAGAAACCTCTTTAGATCCAGTTCTTTAGTAAGAATATTAACATACGTCAAGTTAAGAAATTCGATTCCAAATATAAGAAATATCACAGAGGTATCAAGATTAATATATTGTAAGGTTTACCAGCAAGCAAAAGAACCCTAGTATAGAGTCTGCAGGTTTCAAATTCCCTGGTCTGAGAGTAAGGTAGAAAAGGAAGAAGAAACTCTCATGAAAATAAATATAATATACACAGCTCAAATGATCACTTCTTCAACTTATCATCACCTTTCTTTCCTTTCAGCTGAATAAACTATCTTCCTGAACATAAAGAAGACATCCTTAAGCAACTAACGTCATCACGGGTAATGCCAGACCAGTTACACTTTCACCAGGAATCTTAACTATAGTATTGACTACCAGCCCTGCTGTCCACATGAGGAAAGAAACAAAAGGAATGGAAAAAGGAATAATTCATTAATATCAAATATGCACAATTGTTGTCAATCAAGGCTTCTGCAGTTTATTTGAGGATAGCGTGCAATTTTAAGCTCTTTTCTTTTTTTTTTAACATCACATTCTAGGTTCCTGAATCAGTACTTTACCAACTAGGGTTCTTTTTTGTTATTGTTGTTGTTTTTTGTTGTTTTTTGTTTGTTTGTTTGTTTTTCTTTTTGGTGCTGAGAATTGAACCCAGGGCCTTGTACTTGCAAGGCAAGCACTCTACCAACTGAGCTACATTCCCAGCCCCCCAACTAGGGTTCTTTACCAGAAAAATTATTCAAAGATTTTTTAAAGGTGTTATTATGGAGTAACTAAACTGAGACCCCAGTCTAAAATAATTTCCACATACAGATTATGACCACGAATAAGGAATTTTATGATTCCACACATGATCCTGGCAGAATCATTACAGACAGAAAGAAAAATCCATTTCATGAATATGTAATGCAAACAAATCACTATCCCTTCTAGATGAAAGAGGTCCTGGGGAATAATTCTGAGCCCATGTAGCTCAATGGTCCTCCCAAGGAATTATGCCAAATCACTGGCCTCTGAGAGATATAATAGCCAGATTAGCTTTGATGAGAGGAAGTTGAGGTAGAAGATTTTGAGTGCTACATATCCCTGTTGTCATAGACATTCTGTATATAAGTCTTTTAATCAAGCACCATGTTGTTTAAAGAAAGAGGTTGATTGACTGCTATAAAATACCTGCTTGATTATTAACAGCTGCCTCTGCATTAGATGGCCTCTAGTGTGCAATTATATTGAACCAAATATTCACACTCTCTTTCTATTTCAAAAGATCTCTCTGTGTAACTGTTGCAGACTTCCTTATGTTCAAGTCTGTGAATCCTTTTCTTTCAAAATCCCAGAAATCATCAGGCAGGGAAGCTCAGGTCATATACTCCATGGAGGCCAGGCACAAAGCAAGCCCAAGAAGGGAAAGGATAAATTGAGGGTTGGGGAGGCGGGGTGGCTGTAGAATTTTAACAAGAATAATCATAACAGCAAGTGATTGCTTTTCCCTACCCCCAGGCTAACCTCCACTTCTGCTTAGTTCAGGCTATACTAAATTATATTGCAGGAAGACTAATATGGTGGAAAATCAGCCAAGTTTATCCCCTTATTACTACATGTCTAGTAGTTTTTAAAAATTTCTTTCATGCACTAAACTACTAAGTAAGATAGCACTAGAAAACTTTAGAAATCAATCTACAGATTTATTCATATCAGCATGTACAGTTATCTCTGATTTATAATATTAATTCTAGTTAATAATATTTTAGATTCTTCAGAAAAGGTTTTCAGGAAATGTAGTCTGTATTAAATGATAAAATATTACTTCTGTTTTCCCTGAAGTATTGATCCTTATCTGCATTTGCTAATTTTCAGCAATATTATTCACTGAGATTATTTCTAGGGTTCTTATAATGACAAAAAGCCATCCATGCCACTGGAGAGATTTTTGTATGTAAATGTCTACATCCAGGACTTGGCTGCATACTGAAGTGGTTCTCAATCAGGACCACATTCAAAATATATAGTTTTAAAAACCAGATTAAACTGATTTTGACAATTACTGGAAACAGAATCAGGCATCAGTAACTTTAATTCCTTTGATACCTTGGATATGTCAATGTTTGAAAAAACCATTGATTCACTTAAAATTCTTCAGATTCTCTAGCTCTTAAGTTGTTCTCAGCTCACAAAATTATTTTGTATGTATTTTATATAAACATATTATATATTCTTGGACCAAATTGAGTTTTTAAATCACATCTTTAATAATATCACATAGGTCACTGAATCTTAACAAACTGATGTTTCTGTTTGAATATATTCTAATATTCTTTCTGGAAATAAAAATAATGACACTTTGAAAAATTATCATGGTCATTTACATGATGGCAATAGTTAATTTTCTCCCCCAAACCCAGGACCTTACTCATGCTAGACACATACTCTACCACTGATATAGTCCCATCCCTTATGTAGTTTCTTTAAAAAAATCTGTAGAGGCTCCTCTTTATTGCAGCTCTTGATAAGGCCAATTATAAATATGAACTAAAATGTGCATGATGCAGAGACATTTGCTCTTAAAATGTATTAATAATTAAAAAGTACCTAATTTTATCTTAAATGATATAGTTAAATGTCAAAAGTTTAATTTTCAAGTTAAATACTTTTGTAGTAAGCTCAAAAACTTACACTAATTTATTACAAATATATTATAAATATTATAATATTTATAAATATTATAAATGTAGTACTTGATTTTAAAAAAAGAAAACTGGAAAGCAGAGTAGTACTTCACAAGTCACCCCAAATCCCCAAATATAGAAATTTTTCAATTTCAAAATTCCCACTCTTCCAATATTCCCCATATAATAAAAATGAATAATACTCATTGCAATACTATTTTGATTGTGGTTGTCCTTCATTTAATTAATTAAATATTCATTGTTCATAAGATTATGTTCAAATTCTTTACCTAAAACTGAAATTCTCAGAATCCAATACCAGTTTTCAAAGCCAACTTCAAAATCCACTGTTCTAAAACAATGCATCCTATCTTTTCTTCTATTTCAATTTTTATCACTTATTCTCATATATTATGCTCACCTCTCCCATACACTTAGTAACTGTTTATTATGATTACCATTTGGAATTACTATCAAATCTCTATCTTTCAGATCATGTCTATTTATAAAATCTTTCCTGATTATTTTATTAATCTTCTCTGGTTATTATTAGTTAAGTCAACCCTCCTCTCACTATGCATGATTATTATCTTTATTACACATTAATTCACTATGAGATACAATTGAGCATCTTCTATGAAGTTATGGTTTTATTAAATGTAGTAAAATACATGAAAATAGCTCAGTCAAGGAATACAAAAACATAAAAATAGCATTGTTTTGTTGTTAAAAATGTTAATTAAATTTTGGTTTTATTGTATCTCTTTCTTTTCTAATTCTTATCTGTATAAATCTTGAAGTTCCTAATATATTAATAATTAGTGTAAGCACTTAAACACAGAAAAGAATATAACTTCTCTGTCCCTCTTACCCTTAATGTCTTCACTTTTAAGAAGCGACCCAAAAATATGCATTCCAAAATTGCTTGTTGAATTGAACTGACAGAATATAAATTAGTTTGGATAATATATGTATGCTTTAGTAGGGAGAAGGAAATAGTCTCATAAAGCCCCAAGAACTTTTAATGTATTAAAAATTAAAATTAAAAATAATCTATGAAGAATATGCCTAAAGGTCCTTTTATGATGTATGGCTAAAAATGAGAACCAGACCAATATAACAAAAATAAAAACCCATTTTGATAAAATTTGGAAGACACAGGGCAAGTTGACTGTTAACTAAAAATGGACACCTTTTTGTACTGGACAAAATTTCCTAGAACATTAGATGCTATTTAAAATTCTCTTAAATTTTTAAACATTTATAAGAACTTAGTATCAACAACAAGCTATGTTCTACAGTTTCACCAAGATGCAGTGTGAATAAGATAAGAAGATGTGAGTCACAACAGTTTAAAAAGCTCTCTCAGTGCTTACCATACCACTCACTGTGGAAGTCAACATGGACTCTCCAAACTACCAAACAGGCATTACTTTCTTGCCATTTCTACCATGACACTGTGAAAAACAATGAAGTTATTTATAAAGAAAAAAAGGAAAAGAAGAGGGCATAGTAAAAAGAGGGAGGAAAAGATGGAAGGGAAGGGGACAGAGAGGGAAAGTAAACCAGAAGAGGAAAAGAAAGGAAGGAGAGAAAAAACACAACTGCACTTGGTTAAAACATGCATATATTTGCCTGGGAATTTCGGGAATATTTTTGAACATGATCAATGTACTGTATGACATTACAGCATTGTTTGAGAGTAATTTTCTAAGATGATATAAAGGAAGCAAAAGTACCAAAGATTTCATAATCAGTTTTTTGCTGTGTAATAAGAAATCTGACTGTTCTTTTTTTAAAGTTATGTGACTGTGCTGATAGCTTTTAAGCATCACCTTGCACTGTCCTCCTTGTGTCCTATTATCTAGGTAAGCTGATAGGAAAGCCTAAGTACTTCTTCAGTAGACATGGGAGCATTACCTGATCTTGACACTCTTGCCATAATAAAAACCCATACCAGTATCCTCCCCTTCCTTTCTCCAGCCCTTTTGGACCTTCTTAAAAGACCTGGCCTTAGAGACCTCAGTTATATGAATAATAAGCTTTGTTATATCTGCTTTTGTGTGCTGCTGGTGTATCATAATCCCCACCATACCACGGACGAGGTGTATCTATTCTACAGGTGGCCATAACATGCTGCCGCAAACAGCGCCATGTTTCACTTGAATTAATGTCTTGCAAACATGCTCAAAATGGATCGCATGCTCACATTTTATCCTAAGCAAAAGTGAAGAAAAGAAATTTGGAAATTATGAACTTTGTCCAATTTTATTAATTAGCAATTGTTACTTATTTTTGCAATCTAATAAAAACAGGTAACAAAGCTGGGTGACATTCTATTACCCAAAACTATTAAGAGATATGCATGGGGCTGGGAATTTAACTCAGTTGGTAGAGTGCTTGCCTCACAAGCATATTGCTCTGGGTTCAATCCCCCCAAAAACCTATGCATATGTCATTTTACTTAACCCTCATAATATTCCTTATTGTAGGTATTGCTATTAATTTTATTTCCTGATGAGAAACTGAACCTGAAATAGATTAAGAATTTGCCCAAGTAAATCAAAAATTTGAAATTTGAAATTCAAAAATTTGAAATTCACTCAAAAATTTGAAATTCACTCACGTTTACTAAGCTGGTTTGATCTTTGCTTCCTGACTTTGCTCCTTGTGGTTTTAATTCTTCTACTTTAATGCTTCATCATAATAAAAAAAAAGTCATTTTTATTACAATTAGTGATGTGGAGTAATAGGAATATATTTGAGGCCAAAAGTTCATGTCAAAATTGATTTATTATACAAAATAATCAGAGGTTAAATGTACTTTTTTATAATTATAATTATAATTATAATTTTTATAATCATAATTATGCAATTGAAATATTGTTAAAAGCAAAAATCATGAAATTAATAGATATACCAGTGCCTATCCTATGTCTTAAAAGTCTTCTTTAATCACTACATTTGGGGATCAACACAGTGATCAAACTATGGAAAAGGAAATAAAAAAGGTTGTAGGGAAATCCACCAAATCGAGACCATTTCTAATTTGAACATTTAATTCCTTACCCTCAATGTTGCCAACAATGCCAATTCCAATTTTCTGAAGAGACCTTTCTTTAAAACAATGTAATTTTCTGTGATCTTTTTCTATAAGGAAAAGAAGTTAATATTTATTTAACATTTACTATGTGTAATCACACTTATGCCTAAAATACACTATTTTGTTGCATTTGTAAGTTTAAAAGAACATTAAATTTTACCCAAAGTAAGAATGTCTTCTATACATATCTCACATTTTCCATTGTTATGCCTATAATTTAGATTTATTTACATGTGATTATTTTATTTATAAGTAAGTAGTTCCAACATATTTCATATTTTTTCACAGATTTCTTATAAAGTTTTGCTTTTAGTTATATTTTAGGTACTTCTTGAAGAGCATTCAAATCTACTTAAATTCATTTTTACAGTTACACTGGAGCTTGTCACCAGTGGTATTTATCTGCACATATAGTTTATTATTCATGTCTTTCAATGTAAGAAATCTAGAAGTCAAAACTGATCATAAGCTGAGGACTATATCAAGTTCCCTATGTTGGTACCTGTTATGAATTGTTATATAATACTTTCCTTTTTTAGAATTTGCCATTTCACTTATTCAATTACTGAAAACCGCATTTTCTTCTGTATCACTTGCATCTACAGTAATCTCTGACTTCTATTTGCATAGTTTGCTCCCTTGATGTGCCTTTGCATAAAAACACAAGTTTTCAAGTCAGGCAGAAATTAAATTCAGAAATAACATCTGTGACTACACATTTAAAAAGCTTTATTAGACTTTTGAAACCATGCTTTCCTTTGGTTTAAAAAATTAAAACTGGAGAGATGGTGTTGCAAGTATCTCTATATGATTTTAAACTAATCGAAGGCCTTGTTATTAAGTACCAAAAAAAAAAATTTGTAAGAAGAATCTATTCTGGATCAAGGCTCAAGAGCAGAGAGCTAGAGAGATAAAGCACAACAGCACCTGACATAGGTAAGAGGGTGTGGAAAGTCAATGGACTCAAAAATGCCTACTGCTGTCCTGATAGGTGCTGCAAGACCTGGCTCTCCGCACTGCTTGGATAAACCAGACTTGCTACAAACAGGCATAGGTATGGCTGTGCAGTATGCTACTCAGTCTTATTCTCATGGGTGTGGCTGTAGGGTATGCTGCTCAGTCTCTTTCTATACTAGATATCTCCTACTTGGAAAAACTTACACCAGAACACTAATATTATGGCTAGAATTAATATAAAGATACTATATAGTTTTATTTAAAAGTGGAGGCAACAGTAAAAACACAAGAAGTAAAGCACTTTAGGTATGATTTGAGGACTTGTGACAAAATAGTAAGATTAATACATGTAGCATACATTCTGAGAACTCTTTTCTTGGACTTTAAGGGGGAAAATGTCTGTGTTCTCTTCCATATGTCCACATACATGCCTACTCAGATCTTCTCATCTCTGATCCCTTAGTCCTATTTACAGGTCCCTGATCAGATAGTCAAGTGCTTGGCCACTGCCCAAGAAAATGCATATATTTTCAGTGAGCCAGTGCTCCTCCCCTACAAAGCAATTGCCTGGATACACTGCTTCAGCTGCCCTCCAAGAAGACTCTCTGCACTGTCTTTTGAGGTCTGAAAGGAGGAGGGTTTCTAATATTCAGCTATTTGCTATTTTCTACTTTGTGCTTAATACTACAGTCTGACCAAAAAAACAAAACAAAACAAAACATAACAAAAAAAAAAAACACTTGTGCTTCACCACCTTTTCAACTATGCCAAGTCATATACATGGTAGAATTCTTCGCTCATTCCATTTCCATCACTCTTCAAGTATTGATCATATTTCATGTTTTATTATAATATTTTATATGCATCTTACCTTCTCTAACTAAATGTAATTGATAATATTAGAAAATATGATGCAGTGATATATTTTAGAATAAGATTTGTATACAAATCTAACTATACTCCTCAGTATTCACATTTGAATCACTTTCTTCATCTGTGAAAAATGTCCCATAAAAAGCAATTTCTGCAATGACCTCTGTTGATTCTACCTCCTGGTATTCATACCTCAGTGTAATCCCCCTGGTTGGATCTAATGACTTACTTCTAATGAACAGACTATGCAAAACATGATGGGGTGTACTGAGAAGAGGTGACTCTGAATTCCATCTTGCTTGTCCCTCCTTGCTCCTCACTTGCCCCTAGGAAAGCCATAGGTGCCACATGAAATGCCTCTGAGTGGGTCACACAGTAGGAGCTGATGTTTGCACAACAGCCAGCTATCATCTGGGGCCTTCCAATAGCCAGGTGAATTACCCTACAGGCCACTTCTCCCTCCAGTTGAGCACTGAGATGACTGCTTGATATCTTTACTCCAACTTTGTGAGAGACCCCATTCAGAGACATATTGCTGAACTGTGCCCACACTCCATACCCATAGAAACCAAGAGAAAATAAAGAGTATTTGTTTTAAGCTGCTAAATTTGGGGTCAATTTCTCATGCAATATTAAAGAACTAAAGCAAATCTATCCAAAAAAGTACGGAAGCAATTACATGAGTAGACTATGTAACATAATAGACCTCTTTTTCTCTATTAACTCATTTGTTTTATTCTAGGAATCATATTGAGCATAAAAGAGTTTTTTTACATATTCTGTTATGCTCCTAAAAACATGTACAAAATCATATTAAAATCCCTTATTCTCAAAAATAATGCTATTACTACTTTTACAAATTATGTAGAAATACTTAACACATATAAAATTCTTTGTAACATTTTTCTGAGATTCATATTATGGGCACCCTGAATTAGAATAAAGAATTTTGGTATTTCTGTAAAAAGAAAACATTAATGTGTATAAATACAAATCTTTTAAAGGTCTCAAGTCAAAAATGAACAATCACACGTCAGAATTAAAAAGAATCTGTTGATTTTTGTCTACTTTGTGGAATGATTAATTCATTTATTTCTAGATACAAAATTAAAGCAACTGTATTGTGGAAAAGTTAAAATGCATAAAAAGTATGAAAAATATTAAAATATTCCATGATAACACTGTATAGTTACACATAATAGTATTTATTATTTTATTCCAAATTTATTAATATAAGGAATACTATTTTTCTAACACATTTCCATTTTTCTTATAATCGATTATTCATAACACATACATTTATCCTTAAATTAAGTAATTTTTACATTAGTTAAAATTTGAATTGTCATATATGTAGAATATTTTGCTTCCTCCAGACAGGAGCAACATATAGGATATACTCAATGAAACTCATGACCTCAGTAGAAGATCAGGAACTATCCAACTGATTGATGGCATTTAATTTGAAAATTTTATATAAAATTCAAATGAAGAAAAATTAAATTTGGGAGAGGGAGTTAAAGAACTTTGAAAATTATGGAAAGAATTAAAATGGTTTCAAGTAGATACAAAGGAATGTTGAAAGTGTTTTGACTTTGCACTGATTTGGCACAGATTGTTATTTTCTAAATACTAGTGAAAGACATCAGATATGTTTGATCCTAATTAAATAATATTCAAATACAAATTCTTTACATAAATATAAAATGCCAGATGTTTGAGGAAGCTGATAATCCCTCAAAAGGCAAACATTAAGTCATGAGAAATCATTAAAGTTATTTTCTTGGGAGTGATTTGGGGTTTTCTATCATTATGTTACATTGATAATTGTTTATGACAAAATTATTCTTATTCAAAGTAGATATTAACACTCTAACTTACTTTGTAAAATATGCCTTTTAGATGAGCATAGATATCTCAGAAAATTACTGATGAATTTCATGCAAAACTGAAGTTATTTTTGTTTATTTTGGTCATTGGGTAATGCTATATGCTCAGTATGTCACTTAATATCAAATTAAGCAGGAAATCTGATGTCCACCTGTTTTAACAACACTACATTAATGTTGCTTTTAAATGTAATATGTAAAACCCTAAGAACTTGGAAGGGAATATAGGGGGAAATTTCCAAACATCATATATATGTATGTATGTGTGTGTATACATAATTATATATAATGTTGGTTTTGTTAATGGTAATTGTATTGATAATGACCTCATTTTATTCCTTTGCAAGAAAACGTTTTTTAAAATTTATTTTTTATTTTTACAGACTGCATTTTGATTGATAAGTGCAAGGGAACTTTTTGATCCTCCTATCACTAGGTGGAGTGCTTTTGGCCAAGTCCTGACTCTGACCTAATCCTGGGGATTGCTTAATTCAGCAGAACACAGCAGAGGTCATGGTATGGCATTTCAGAACCTGAGCATCTAGAGACTTTGTGGGGCTTATTTTCTACCACAATTTGCCCTTCCCCAAAAGAACAAATCCAGGCTAACCTATTGGAATCAGATCTTGTGCAGTAAAGCAACTTGGTCCAGTTATCCTAGCTATGACATGTGAGATGGTGTAACCAAGGTCAGCAATGCTATTTATCTGACTGGAAGCTGACTACTGATGCAAAAGTGTGTTCCTTGTCTGTCTCTCTCTGCTCAGCAGAACTTCAAGTGGTAGACTTGGAAGCCAAGTAGATGTTTATTGTTTTAGGTCTTGAAATAAGAGCTTATTGTTTTTATTGGAGTGATTTATTACACAATATCTGATAAATTTTATGTTAAAAAGGTAGAATTCAATTTTTGAAACTATAATCTCAGAAGCATACTTCAACATTCAGAAAATATTTAGGTGATTCTATAGGTACAGTAATGATTTCTGAAGTATTTTAAATACAACAAAATTTGTCTATGGCATGGTATTAGTAGTCAAGTTTTACTTTAGGATTATTCCTACAAAAGGCAGTATATTGTTTACCAAGAACTCAACTCACATGTTGGGAAAGATAGCAATCACCCAGTTACACTTATATATAAAATACATGGAAATGAAAATTAGTCCAAAGACATGGTGAATAGATACTAGAATGACTAAAATCAATAGTTCTTGGTAGAAAGAGGTGTGATTTTTCCCCCTTGGGAACATTTGACAATGTTCAGAGATTTTTTTTTTTTATTTTTGCAACTCGAGCAGAGGGTGCTATTAGCCTCTTCTGAGTAGAGGCAAGGAATTCAGCTGAAAGCCCTACAAAGCACAGAATAGCAAGGAAACCAGGGGGCTGGAAGAGAACATTAGGGAAATGAGCAGTGAGAAAGGGACTTGTTGTGTAAGACCCTTAGAAAGATTTTCAGACTGCATTTACAGTAAGAAAGAGAGCCATTGGAGGATATTAAGACAAGTATAGAGCGCTTTGATTTCTTTTAAAATAACATTATTTTGTCACTTCTGTTGAGAATAGATAACTAGCACGACAAAACTTTCAAGAAGAAATTGCAGTTGTCCAAATAGGTGGTGGTTTGGACCAGGGTAGAATCAGCAGAATTAGTGAGAAATGATCAGTTACTTTCTGAATGTAGAGTCAATAAAGTTTCTTATCATATTAGATATGAAGTCAGAGAAATATTCAGGCACAGCTGTAATTCCAGGGGCTTGGGAGGCTGAGGCAGGAGGATGGCATGTTTGAAGCCAGCCTCAGCAGTATCAAAATAAACAGGCACAGCGGCAGGATGGATGGTATCTCAGTGCTAGAGCCTTCCTTTGTAAGGGAAAAAAAAAAGAAGGAAAAAAAAAAAAAAAAACTCCAAAACCATAAAATCAAAAAAAGAAAAAACAAAATATAATTTTTTGAAACATAATAAGCTAATTTATATGCAATATAACAGCACCTATTTTTCTAGCATATATTTATGTGGCAGCTATAGGTGGTTGTCTGTGAAAGTGGAATCAGTGCAGCCAGTTGAGTACTTGAAGCATTTTCTGTAGTTTTGGATTGGGAATTTTTTTTCTAAGTCCCTTAGGTAGGCTGGAACTATAATGATGGTAAATTTAATAACAGAGTTGGGAAAATTAATAAATTCAATAAAACTCAAAAGAGAATTTCTATTGGAAATCTGAAAGCAGTGGAGGAATTAATTTTCCTAATCCATGTGTCTTTATCTGAATCAATTTTCGTAACTTCAGTTTGGATTCCTGAGAACAGTATACTCTTGTGTCATTCATGATTCTATATAACCATTGAATATATTTACCTTATTTTAGTTTGGCGCCCAGCTTGGCATTCATGTTCATTCAAAGGTACTTCAATATGCTCATTACTTTATTTTTGTCAATTGATATGATAATTTCTATCCTTAAAGGACAGCCGACCTCACCTTTCTTGTTCTCTGTGACCTGAAGCATCTGATTCATCTCAGTGTAACAGTTGGTGCACTGTGTTCTGGGCCCACGTGGGCATTTTCTTTAACTGCACCATCATGACACAATCTGCTTTCCTGCAAAACCAAGCTTTCAAGCTTTCATTTGTCAAGTGGTGGTTTATATTTTATATATATATACATATGTATATATATATATATAAATTAGGAGATATTATCAATCAGGAGAAGAATCACAAACAGAAAAAATATGTCTGTTGTGAATGTTTATTATCGTTGAGACAGAACAAAATTATTGTGGAAGTTAATGATGTGTATAATAATATGGTGTAAAATGTTCAGATTCACTTAAATTTTCCTAGGATTTATATGTAGAATTTAAGTTCATAGCAAGCATTTATATGCTATTTAAGTATATCAGTTGTACACTTCTGATTTTAACAGTCAAGATGAATGAGAGAATACTGAAGTTAAGTGATTTAGAACTCATATTTTGTGAGACTACTTAGAGTTGGTCAGAAATAAAATTTTTCACTCTTTTTAACCATAGGCACTATGGAAGTGTAGAGTGTCCACTCAGGCTCACTTGTCCACAGCACTAGCTCTGTCTCCAGAAGCCAAGTATGATATTAAAACTATTTGCATGGACCAAAAAGAACTGTTAAAGACAACACATTTTAAATGCATATAAGTGCTGCATCCGTCCAAAATATAAATGGCTGATTTATTAAGTTAATCTAAAACAAAATTAAAAAGTGTGTGAAATTTTTATTCCAAGAACACTATGAACTAAATAGCAGTTTGAGAAATTTTCTGAATGATTATTTAAGTCCATTATTTATAACAGGTAATTGACATGAGCTGTAAGCCAATCAAAGAAATGAACACTACAGCAGTGGTTCTGTGACAGAAATCAAGAGTAGGGCAAAATTAAGTACAGTGTCTCCAAAATGCAGGTAAAGAGGATATAGGTAATTTTAAGACAAGCAGAATATCATTTATTTCTGCCATTGTTCAAATACTGTATTAATGATTTTCTGTTTTATTGTTTTTATATTTTAGTTTTTATCAATATAGTCATTAAGTTTTTCACTGTTGAAAGTAGTTTTAATAATTCAAAGCATATTGAAAAATCATCTCCATCATGCTAAAAATCACTTAGAAATGTATACATTTTCATATATTTTTATAGGACCATATTATATTGCAATAATTTTCTGTTATTACATTCTAAGATAATATTATCAATAATATAACCATCACTTATTATCTCATTTTGCCAGGTTCTTTGCTAATTATTTAAACATATTATCCCAAATGATTACTTTGGAAAATTTAAATATTTACATTATGAAAACATCACATAATCACATTAAAAATGAGAAAGGTTGACTGTTTTATGTACTATGAAATCCTGTGTACTATCAAGATCTTTTCAAACATCCATTTAAAGAAGCATATTACTAAATTTACTAAACAGGCACTTTTTATAGCAATTATCTTACCTTTAGTTTGAATGAATGCAAATGCTACACCTATCCATTGTAAGTACATTAATTGTATAGATGTCACTAACAATACTACTGAAAAAACAAAAGGTTATTTAGGAGATGCTCCCTGAAGAGGATGCAATTTTAAAGTATTTTTAAGCAGATAGGAAAGAAAAAAGCATTATATATAAATGCACACACACACACACACACACACACACACACATAAATATATGCTCAAGATGACTGAGTTGTTTTACCTTCTAACAGAATGTTGTCTTTGTAATTGTTTTCATAGTAACAGTTTGGAGGCCAAAGTTTTCTATTCTTCTAATGACTGTACATATATGCAATGGTATTTTCAAAGATTTTGTAAAATGGGAGTTCTGTGCATGTTCTTTCTCATGTATTAATAGAAATATTAAGATTTTATGGTCCAAGTTCTTTTGAAAATAGGAAGATGAGTTTCTCATTAATCTTGCTATGCTCAAGGAAAATAATGCAATTATTATTTTTAGTCTTTCCTTTAGTAGAGTGTTACAAATTACCAGCTCAGCTTTACCCTATTGAAAACAAAAGAATGGGAAATTATAGAAATTGTTTTCATAAAATTTGATACCTACTTGCCACAACATGACTCATTTTCTTCATGTCTTTCATCAGGTTCACTCTCCCAGACTCCTTTCCTGAGAGCTCTGTCTCACATCATAGTCATTTCCTTGGCCTCTTCCTGGCTTCCTCCCTCCAATGGCCCAGCCTTCCTTCACTTAGTATATTTACCATCTCTCCAGAACCACTGGTGTTAGGCTGTACAACAGCGGATATGTTGTTTACTTTTAAATCCCCTTGAACTGTGCCTGGCACAATCTTTAATCAATACTTTAAAGGGTTCGCTGTTCACTCCAGGGATTTTTTTTTTCTCTTAACTTTTTATTCTTTCCTAAATAATTCCC
Organism: Glaucomys volans; assembly: GCA_020662805.1. NCBI lineage: Eukaryota > Metazoa > Chordata > Mammalia > Rodentia > Sciuridae > Glaucomys > Glaucomys volans. The sequence goes on from JAJEJO010000485.1 coordinate 790,147, forward strand.
AACCATTTGCAACATTTATTTCCACATAGAAAGTTTAGTATGCTCCTACATAAAATACACATTTCTGACTTTACATCTTTCTACATGACTTACTCATTTCTCTACTCTTCTATTCAATAAAGTTCTTAGATTTGTCTACATTTATTGTCTATAATTCCTTTCCCACCTTCTCTGCTGATGTTTATTTTAATAGCCAGCTTTGTTACCCTTAACTACTTTACGTTAATGGTCTCATAGTTTGTCTTCATGTTTCAAACTCTACTTCCTCAGAATATTTTTCTCATAGCAGCAAGTGTGGCCCTGATACTCTCTTAAAAACAAAATCAAGTCAGTTTTCTGATGATCTTTTATCTCACTCAGAATAAAAGCAAACCATCAACTCTTATGTCTTAAAAAGTTCAGCACACAGTTACCCCATGGCTAATTCTTTATTGGTCTCTTTTTACAATTTTCCAGGCAAACCAAATTCCCTTTGTGGCTCAACCAAAGTACATGCATCTTTACTTCCCCTCTGTCAACCTGATACTACTGTGACTCAGTATTTCAATTCATTTAGAGTTCTCTTAATAAGTTACTATTGCTTGAAAAAGTTTTCCCTGAACATCTACAATATAACATCTTTCTCTCATACATACTTTTTGTTTTTATTTATTCTACTTTAATTTTTCTTCAGATTGTGTGTTACTACCTGTTGTCATGATTTGTTTACTGCCTGTATTCCTCTCCTTAAATACTAGATTTAAAACTCCATGATGACAAAAAGTCTCTCTCTCTACCACCTTTTTTCTCTTCTCTCTCTCTCTCTGTTGTTTCATAGTAGATAATTCATCCAATTCATACTGAATGAGCAAAAGGTTAACAGAAGGATTGTCTCCGCTAAATCTCTTTGAACAAATCAATAAACATAAATGCACAAACCACAGATACTTAAATGCATTGATTTGTGTTCCAGAATCTACCTCCTTATCTATATTCTCTCTTTGTTTATCTTTTTGTCTTTTTAAAGATTGAATTATACTTTGGGTTTGGTCTTCTTATATCCTTCTTTTACTTAGGACTTCTCTTTCATTTCCACTGAGTTTACTCATATCCTTCTTAATGATCTTCTCTAGTCTCCTCAGATTCCCCTGAGGCTACATAAAGAGTGAGCTTAATTCGTGTAGGTATCATCTTCTGCTCAATTCCTTAATATGTGCCAACAGCCCTTTAAACAATATTCCTAGTTCAGAGATCTCTGACTCCACAGCTCTGTATCTCTCAGATATTTCAACTTGAATGTCTCAGGTTGCTTCAAATTAAACACAGATCACAATCACGGCGCCTCCCCCTTCCCAAAATACTTCTAATTCTCCTCCAGTGTTCAAAATCTCATTAAGTAGAATCAATCTCAGTGAAAAAATTAGAACCTATAAAATTTTCCATTTTTTTTTTGCTTCCTAACATGTGTTAAGTCTTCTTTTCCTGTATACTCTCCAATATAGAATGACCCCTTCAAATGCATTAATGTAGAGCCCTTCCTCCTCTCTCCAAATTGTTTGTCCTTAACCAGAGTGATTTGCTTTTCTGATTATAATAAAGGACAATATATCAATAGGGCCTACAGTGACTTGCATGGTGAGGGCCCCACCCAGTGCTGGAATTCCTGCTATGTAGCATGTTCTCCGGAAGCTAAAATGTATTAGTACCAAAAATAATATTTCCAGTATTTTGCTTATTTTAAGCATACCAAACTAATCCCCTAAACAGAATTATCTTTTATTTATGGGTTAGTATATATTGTATTTATATTTGAGGCAATTGGGTATTTCAATATTTCTAGAGCTTAGGCAAAAGTCATCTCTATCTCCATTTTTATTTTTCATCTCTGTCCCTGGCCAACCACACAGGTTTTCTTTCCCTACCAAGCAGTCATACATAAAGACTTTACCACAAAATCTGCACCCCCATTATTCTCTCAGTCCAAATCCTTTCTTTCTCTTCCCCTTTTTGTTAAATAACTAGTAAATTACCTCAATCATCAGCTGTCAGGGCAAGTCATTCTTTAAGTTTTTCTGACCTCCAAAGACTGATTCAGATTCACCTATAAAAACTCTCAAGGCACAGAGCATATATCCAGGTCTGTAACTGCACAGTTATCTCTTTAATATTTTAATTAATTTCAATTTCATTGACTAAATCATGAACACCATGACAGCATAATATGGTGGTTGCTGCTCCATGTTTGCTGTATACTTTAATGTATTTTATCAGAGAAAGAAAATGATTTTGATCCTACTTCCCCAGTTGTAGATTCTTTTAAACTTTCCAAGTTAACTACTGAGTTAATTAAACCTTTCTTTGTCCTCTGTCAATATGTTAACAGAGGTAATGCTCTTCCTCCTTGAACAGTGGTGAATTCTCTAGGGCATAATTTATTCCTGCTCTGCCAGCTGAAATACAGATTCTATGACCTTCTCTCTTTCCCCTAGTGACTTGGACATTTATTTAGTCATTTATGGTTATTTAAGTGTCAGATTATATTATTCTCTACATATGCCCCATAGGACTCTGCTAAAGATACCTCAGGATCACATATCTAAAGGAATCAAGCAGCCTTTAAAAATCATGAGAAATATAAATGGAAAGCACATTATAAGAATCTCAATTCTATTATGTCTATTACAAAGCCATTTCTAAGATGAACCAAAACAGCTCGTAAAACTGGATTTCGTCTCAAAGTTTATTTAGAGAAAACAAAGCATCTTATTTTAAAAATGTAGAAAAGCACTAATATACATTGTGACCCTCTAATATACCATATTGTATTTGATTATACTATTATTTAATCACCAAATAAATTTATTATGGAATAAAAAATGACATATGAAGCAAGAGGGAAATATATTAAAATCCAGTAAAAGTGTGTTCATAAGTCCTGAAATTTTTCTTTCAGATTTCAAATCATCTTAACATTTGATAATTATGTTTTATTATATTATAATAATTATAATCATTTATTATATTATAATATGTGCAGGACACTCAACTAAATTTTTATCTTACTATTGCTGAAATATATAACATCAGAGTAACATGGTAATATCTGAAATAAACTAAGGTAAGCTTTTATGTGTATTTACCAATATATAAAGAGTAATTGTTAAGAAATTTTTTATAGGAATAGGCTTTAGGAAAAATTATTCCTGAAAATAGATACAGCTTCTAACAGTTTTCCAGGAAAATGGAAAGACCTCAAAGGAATCTTTACAATCACCCAACCCATCTTCAACATGTTACAAATCAAAATGGGAACCCTGGAGAGGTGAAGAGGTCATACAGTCTCCTGTCTGGGGTCTCCAAGGCTGCAAAGAGGATGGAAGAGCATAGGAGTGCAGTAATGAGAACCACTGCTGCCTGACCATTGTACTTATGGTTTTATGATTCAGTAGAGCAAAGACTGAAAATCAGTCAGGACCGATATCACACTTTATCTAAGTATGACATTACTTCCCAGGGAAATGGTAGAAATAAAAAATTTCAAATAATTTTTTTAATTTTTCACTTGTATTTACTAATAAAGTTTTAGTTATACTACAGAATTTAGAAGGGGAAAAAAGTAACTTTATTCTTCACAAGTTTCTAGAGCTATATGTATCCTAATGAATAATTTCTTTAAATAAATAATTTAATAGTTAACAAAGCTATAATTAGCATCTAATAGTTAATTTCTGTATTTTAAAAAATGTATGTATATGAAAGTCACACTAACTGCCAAACACTGAGAATATACATATATTCTCAGTTAAATGTATATATGTGTGTGTGTGTGTGTGTGTGTGTGTGTATACACAAAACTGTATATTTAACTATGACTTTCTGATTTGACCAGGACATATATTATTATCCAAATTTTCAGATTTGGGAAATGAGGCTCCCCAAAAGTGAGTGATTTGTCAAAATTTTCCCTGCTAGCAAGTAGCATGAATAATAGGAAAACCCAGAACATCCTAAGCAATTATAGTGTGCTTATATTATGAAGTAGCTCATCATCAAAATATAAGAGAAGTTCCACAAAAAGTCTTGGAGGGGCTGGGGATATAGCTCAGTTGGTAGAGTGTTTGCCTCATGAGCAGAAAGCCCTGGGTTCAATCCCCAGCACCACAAAAAATAAATAAATAAAAAAAATAAAGTCTTGGAGGAGAAATATGACAGACAACCTCTAAATGGCCCCAAATAATCCTAGGCTCTTGGTGTTCATGTTGTCTGTATTTTTTTCACTTACAGTTTAGGTGGGCATAGTCTTTCTTTTATATTAACTAAAATACAGCAGAATCTTCAGTGCTCATTCCCCAATCACTCTCTCAGTCTAGTCACTGTTAGCAAAAGCCAGATGTTATTTTGTGAGCTCTTCTGTACAGATGCTTACATGTCAAGGTTCTGACATGTAAGCATTCTCAGGCCAATAGTCTGTGAGGAACTATGAGGCACCACATCCTCCCATGAGTTACACAAATAAGCTTACAGTAGGTACTGAACAACAGCTTGCATGAAACCTAATGAAAACCCTAAGGGAGGCACCCTGAAATGCTGATCCCGCATTCCTGACTCAAGAAACCGGGAAATAATATCAATTGTTTTAAGCAACAAAGTCATGAGATCATTAATTATGTGGCAATAGGAAACTAATACATGAAATTAATTTGATTTCATGTAAACTTGAAGTGAATATTACAAAATATATTTCTGTTAAGAAAAAAAAGTGCCTACTTGTGTTTTTTAACTTTATCAAAAAGGAGAAACCATTGATATTTATAGGTAATTCAGAATATTGTCGTGTGTGTGTGTGTGTGTGTGTGTGTGTGGTCTAATTAATAGTCACCATGTTTTGAAGGGCAAACAAGAAGCAGCCTAAGTTTTCAGCATTCAAAAAATTGTTAGTTTTTAAATTAGAGACTATTTTATGGGATCCAATTGTAACTATCTCACTGAAACGATGACCTCTGAAATGATCCAAAATACCTGGATAAAAGTAATGCCTACAATGACTGCAGAATTGCTTAGTTTAGTAAACACCATTGATAATTCACAGAGGGAAAATGAGAAACCAAGGTGTGAAAGACAGTGTGAAGGTAGAGAAGTGTGCGACACAGAAGGCCTTTTTGAGTTACAAGGAGGCAGTTGCATCCTCCAGAGAGAGAGCTGTGGCAGCTGAGCAGCATACCAGATCTGAAACTAATAGTTGCAGATCTCCAGGCTCCTGCCGAGGGAGTCTATATGTTAATATTAGTGTCCCAACAGAGAACACCTAGGATCATAAAACCTAGAAAGGATACATCATGCAAGATAAGCAAATCTATCAGATAATTATGCTCCAAAGGAGGACTCCCAGGACATGCTCTCCACCAAGGCCATCAGAAATGGGCTGTGAAAGGCACACCAGCATTACTAGGTCTTCTGGTCTCCTTGGCACACATCATGTCAGAACAATGATCACAAATCTAGCCACATTAATATCCATGGGACTGTGGGTCTCCAAAGTAATAAAAGCTGGGTTTTGATACACACCTTCTAGAAGTCAGAGATCACAATTACTCAAACAAGGTTTGAGTGGCAGCCAAGGGACCTCAAACCATAAGAAATTTCAGTGACAGTAGAGCATGGGGATATATAACACAGTTTGCAAGTGCTCAACACCAATAACCAGAAAAGAGTAAGAACCAGGAATTCAGTAAAGGGATTGCTGAACCCAAAGTCTTGACCTCTTGCTCCATTTCCAGATGTTAGTCCATGTTTAAGTTCAGAACCCATTGGCTAAAAAGGTGGTCTATTCCCTCTGAAGAAAGACCTTGCAAGACTCACAGCAGTGTGCTTTCATGATTTCCCCAGCTCTTTCCTTGAAGGGACCCATAGTCAGTATCTGAATGACCGGATGGGGGCGGGGGAAGGAAAGATCTGAGAGAGTACATCAAGGGATTGTTTGTGTCACTCCAACTGTCTTCACAGGTTCCCCTTCCCATTAGAGCTCAGGACAAAAGGAAATAAATGGATTTCTAGCTAAAATTTAACTCAGAGAAAACTCATTAGGTTCATAGACTCACTTATTGATCATTTCTTCAGTCTCAAAGTATAATTTAATTTTATATACTTGGCAGTCTGAGGACCTGCACTGGGTCTTTTACTATGGGGTAAGCGCTATTGAGATAGGGGTAAAGGTCAGGCAGTCAGTGTAGATAATGAAAAATGGGGGGAGTAAGAGGGTGACAAATGGTTATCAAAGAGAGAACAATGGGCTGCTAATGTGCACTTCCTGGATTGTGCTCCTTGGCACTCTGGACTGCTCACAGTTAACCTCTGTGCTCCTGCTCCTTAGGAATATAGGGAACAAAGAGAAGATAATGATTAAAGAGGGGGGTTCTGGGGTCTATAAGAAAGCAAGTCACACCTCCTCCCATGGGAGCTTTCGGCTCTGAAGTCCTCTTCTATGGAGATGTCTCTCTCTATCCCCTTCCTAAATAAAACTTGCTTGCCTTGATGTTTCTGTGATGCTCCTTCTTCAACACCAGGGAACAAGAACCTATTTCTGATCTCCAATGGACGGGTATCACTACTCATAAATGAAGAAACCCAAGAAGAAATCTGAATCTGAAATTCCCAATGCCTGTCCAAGAGAATAAGCTAAAACAATATTGAATTTCCATTATTCCAAGGAAGGTGAAGGCTAGTGTGGTTATTAAAACTCTGAAGAAAGCAGAGGTGGTGAATCTCTCATATCCTTATCATCTATTCCTCTAGTTGATCTTCCCACTGAGAACAAAGAGATTCTAGAGAACAGCTGTAAAATAATAATCTCCCTTGATTTCAGTGAAGCTGACAGATGAGTTGTCACTGCTAGATTGGATTAATAAATCGTGCATAGACACTATGTTGTCATTCATTTGATAAATGCATTCTTCTTATCCTAATTAGAAAATAAAATCAAACAGAATTTGCATCCACATCAGATGAAAACCATTCACTTAAGAGTTTTGCCTGAGGAATATGTTAACTCTTCTACCCTCTGATATGAGGCAGTCAAAAAAAAAAAAAAGATCTTAACTGCCTGGGCATCTTATGGAATATGATACTAATCCATTTCACACTAATTGATGGCTTCATACTGATTAAACAGGACAAGCATGAGGTGACTAATATGCAAGAATCTTTAGGAGGCCGCATGCACCAGAAAGTGGGAGGGAAATTCTATGAAAATTCAGGCACCAATCCTTTTACTGAAGTTTTTAAGTCAGGACTGGGGATATAGCTCAGTTGGTAGTGTACTTGCCTTGCAAGCACTAAGGTCCTGGGTTCAATCCCCAGCACCGCAAAAAAAAAAAAAAAAAAAAAAAAAAAAAAAAAACCAAAGAATCCAGGGTAGGGTATTTCCGGCAAGGTCAAGGACAAATTGCTACATATTTCAAGTCATACTACAAAGAAGGAAGCACTGCTAGCACACTCGGAATTACACCTAGAAATAACATACCTGAATCATACACAAGGTAGCTTCTAAAAGGCTTCCAGAACCAAAAGGTGTCTGGATGAGAAGAGGCTTCCATTGAAGGCCCACCGTGCAGTGCAAGCATCCCTACCACATGAGTAATAAAATCCTTCTCAATTCTATTGAAGCTGGAAGTGTCAGTACTAGCAAATTTTATGGTGAAATGTATGATATTCTACTTGGGAGAACCAGAGCAGACTTGTGAGTAGACTCAATGCAGACCTATATGGACTTTTAGATAAATGGGTACTGAATGTTACCTGTCCCTTATAAATAAGCAATGCTTAAGCAAAGGGGATCATGTGCAAATATGTGCAAAAATTCCTAATTACTAACGGGCTCTGATGGACAGTTAACAATTACTTTTAATTATAAAGTAGGTTATGTTTAGAAGCAATCCATTATAAGATGGAAATGGTTCATCTGTGAGAAAGCATGAGCAGGAACTGAGAACACAAGTAAGATGCATTAACAGGTAGATTGGACCCCAATGTTCTCAACTTCAGTTTCATCAGTGATAAAGTCTAAAGCACCTTCAACAGACTGTTAGTAGAAATCTACTAACAGGCATGGCATGGTCGCACAGGCCTATAAGTCCAGCAACTTTACAAGGTTGAGGAAGAACGATTGCAAGTTTGAGGCCAGTGTTAGCAACTTCATAAGACCCTAAGCAGATTAGGAAGACCCTGTCACAAATTTTTTCCAAAAAAAAAAAAAAAATTAATGGCTGGGAATAGAGCTGGGAATTGATCCCCTAGGATCAATACTCAGTAACAAAAAAATTTTTTTTAATTAAAAAAAATAGAAATCTGGACTTCAAAGGAATCAGTAGTGAGAAACCATTACTGGAAATTACAGGAAGAAGGGGTCCTCGGGATGTACTGGTGGAAGTACCTGCCGGCATGCTGAAGGCAGACCTTGTAAGTGATGAATGTGGCTGGAGTGTTGCCTGGTTTCTTCCTACTTATAGTACAATACAAACAGAGAAATATAGATTAGAGAACTATTAAACAGAAAGGAGTTAAGAATCGACTAATTTGAAGAATTGTTAGCTTTTCAGAGAACAAAAAATGCTAAAACTGAGGAATTATTTCCTAGCATTAATAGAAAAAGCAGAAAAGGAATAAGCCCCATTCTAAAGAAGTTGAGAAAGCGAGTCTACATTTTGTGAAACCCTTAAAATGATCAAAAGGTCAGTGTATTCAGTCACACTGAGTATCCATTAAAGAGATAAAAGTGTGCCCCATGGAATGTGTCAATCTAACAATAGGAAGGACCTGTAGGAAAAATGGTCCTGTTGTCCCTTAACTCAGCTGGGATCCCAGGTTTAAAAGGGCCCATCTCAAAGAGCTCTGTAAAGGTGGCTTCTGTCTAGTGGAGTGAACCCAGTGAACTCAGCAGAAAATCCACAAAGTTTTTGAAGAAAAAAAAAAGAAAAAACCTGAAAACACGGAGTGAAAAGAACAGAAAAGACAGAGAGTTCAAAATGAAAAGAGGTTGTTGGACCATTAAAATTGTACAGTCAGAAAGCAGGCTGATAAAACCACTCTGCTACCTTTCATGAAAAGGGACTCGGCATAACCAAGGGAAAGGGAGCAGTATTCCTAGCCTAAAAACCTAATGAAGGAATATCCAACTTTTGCCCAGCTGTATCTCAGAACTGCTCTAGACTGTCATGACTCTCAAAGTCTCTTTTTAGAACAGAAATCTCTATAGCTAGTTTCCTAGGTTTATTCTACTATTGATTTGGGAAGTTGAGTGTGGATAACTTGTCTCTCTAGCTTTACAGATCTGCTAATCAAGAGAAGTACCCCAAAGGAGATTCATCCACACCTGGATCTGAGTTAGACAGTGAGAGTCTGAGCAGATGACACAAGACTCTTGGGGACCTGGCGGGGAGATGAATTCATTTTGTGGATGGAAGGGTCACATATAGGGACCAGAATATGAAATATGTGGACTGTCTCTGAGATGTCTCCAGTGACACCTCTTCCTGATATTTACATCTTGAAAATGGGAAGAACTCATGACTGAGGTCTAGAAGAAGACTGCATAGGTGATGGGGTGATTGATACTTCTGTGGATTTCATTAGGTAGGATTGTGAGCCTCTTGCTTATGGCCTTTTTCTCCTTTGCTGAATTGGATGAAGCAAGTTGCTATGTTTTGACCTATATGATGGAAGAGTCTCCAAAGGTAAAATGAAGACAGCCTCATTTCAGCCACCAGCAAGAAAGTGAGATGCTCAGGCATTCAAATCACAGGAATTGAATTCTCCCAACAATCACCTGTGGTTGGAAGCAGAGCTTTCCTGAGCTGAGTCTTGAGATGACACCACAGCCCAGCCTGATACTTTTTTGCCATCTTGCAAGATCCAAAGCAAAGTTCCCCTGTAGTGAACACAGATAAGTTACACCTTGACTCCTGACCCTCAGAAACTGACATAATAAATATATATTTTCTGAGCCAATAAGTCAGCATATTATTACACAGAAATTCATAATGAATACAATAGGCATCCATTTCATTTTTCTACTTACATTATTTATTCTTTAAAATATTACAAATTATATTAAACTTTTAATATAAATACTATTTCAGAAATTTTTAAAAAGTCGGTTTTTGAAAATGCATCTGGTATAACATTGGGGGATAAAGCGAAATGAGATTTCTCATTTCAAAATTTAGCATCTTGGAAATTATTTGTTCTAATAAAGATACAAATTGCCTTTGAGGAGAATATTTTGTTAGTTTTGCTCTCTCTTTTGTTTTTTTTCCTCCAAATCAGTAAGCTGACTAAAATAAGCACATGTGTTCCTGAAGGAAAATGTAACCAAAATGTGATCCACTGAGCCAAAGCAGTGGTTTGCTCACTGTACTGCAGCTGGGGAGATCTGGATGGCTTGTGACACAAAAATGAGTCTGAGATGTATTAGAACCATGTGACACTCTAAATGTGGTATGCTAGTGCATCTTAATACTCCAGGTATTTCTCCCTGCTGGAGATATTTCCACTCACGCCTCATCCAGTTCCCTGTGAGTCTCACCCCCAGATGTATACTTCAGGCCCCAGAAAATCTATTTCCTACTCTTGCTTCTGAGGAGAACAGCTCATTGTTGTGGAGCAGCCCTTATGCCTTATTCTTACCAGACATATTATTTCAACATGGTACTTTTATCTAATAAATGTTTTGTGGAAAAATAGGACTGTAAGTAACGGAAATCTCCCATGTCTGTAAAGATGATGTGATAACCAAACATGAGAGCTATAATCCAGTTTCATGGATTAGTTAGAAATGGAAAAATGTCCTTTTTCTGTGTTAGAAGGATAAGATAACACTTAACAGATAGGAGATTCTTAATATCCATTTTCACAACACATAGATAAGTTGGAGAGTGTAGAACTAATATCTAACCCACCAGTACATGGATTCTCAGCAGCCATACCAAGGATTTTGCTTGGAAGGAAGTAGAGTTGCTTGGTCTTTACCAGGTCTCTTTGCAAATTATCCCCCATAAACAAATAATGGAAACTAAAATAAGTATATTTTAAGATGAATCTCAAGTCAACCAACTCACTAAACATCTTCCATATAAAAAGGTTTAAAATGATACTGTCTCCGTATGTGGGGATTTTAATGTCGCTTTTATTCAGAGTCATTTAGCAATATGGTAGGTTCCTTTTCTCAGTACCTAGGTATTTGGAACCACAATAAAGATGTCCATTAGAGGGATGGAGGAGGGACACCATAAGGGAAGAACAATGAAATGAAGCTGACCTAACTTTCCTATGTACATATATGAATATACCAAAGTGAATCTCACTTTTATTTATACTCACAAAGCATTAATATAAAAAAACTATAAGTAGCTGAAAGATCAGGGAATGAAGCAATGTGAGGGAGGAGGGGAGGAAAAGGAAAGGACTCAGGACTGAATTAGAGAAAATTACATTCCACACTTTTATAACTATGCAAAATGAGTTATAGGTTACATATAGCTAAAAAGAACTAACAAAATAAATGTATTTTTAAAAAGATGATCATTAAAATTGTTCCATAATAAGGCATCTGTGAATTAATATCTTCTTAGCAAAAGAAGTCAATTTCTAAAATATAACTAAAAAAATCTTGGGAGTTATTGGGCAAGGTGACACACACCTGTAATCCTAGAGACTCAGGAGGTTGAGGGAGAAGGATTACAAGTTTGAGACCAGCCTCAGCAACTTAGGGAGACCTTGTCTCAAAGTAAAAATTAAAGAGAGCTGGGGATATAACTGAGTGTAAAGTATCTGTGGGTTCAATCCACAGTACAGAAAAAAAAAAACTTGGGTATAAAATTTCAGATAACAATAAGTTGAAGGAAGACGACTAGGATATTTACTATTCAGTCATAATTCATACCATGTTTGGGTAAGAAATGAAGACTGAAGAAATAAAGAATATTCTAGAAACTTCCTATAAATTTATATTTTGAGAAATAGATGGAAACATAAAATAAATCTAAACTTTTGGTATAAGATACAAATATTGGAGAAAAGTTCAAATTTGGATGAGCTCATAGGACCTGTGTCCATTCCATGTAAAGGCAAGTTGGTGTGTGACAATGGAGGTGGGAGTGGCAATGTCTCAGAGGTGCAGGAGTCAGATGAAAGACCCCTTGACATCCATCTGAACTGTAATAGTCACTTATTCAGGGTAAGTGGGCGAAAATAGCCATGGAGATAATGAAGAATCAGCTGCTAGAAAATTGTGGCAGTAGTACTTAAAATGAATGTATTTCATCCAGACAGTGAAGACAAGTAGCTAGAAATCCCATTAGGTATCATTATTCCATTAGACACTTAACTTTTCAGATATTCTATTCCAATATTGGATTATCAATTATTTAATGATTTCTATATAATATATCTCATCACAGAAAACTTCATCTAGGGTTTGTATTCTCCCTCCATTTTCATTAACATACACAGTTGTTCTTGTAAGGAATGCTGCAGCAAACCTGTATATTAAAATAATAATACAATATCTATAATCCTAAAAAAAGGTTTTATTCATGCCCCTGGCTTTTCTTTAAAAGAATGGCTTCCCATAATGCCATTTTATGCACTTGCCCCCCTTTCATCTTGCTCATTGAAGGTTACAGGGAACATATTTGGCTGTTTTATATTGTCAGTGAGGTCACTCACCCTCTCCTCATATGGCCAGTTTGGCATTACAGGAAACATTACATAGGTCAAGAGGTAAATGTACAACCAATAAGCAATGGGAAAAAGCTTCTGAACACTGCAGTCTTGGATCATGTGCTACACAACACATTTATAGATGACCTAGACAAAGGTCTTCCAGTTGCTACTAAAAAGAAAAAAAATGCATAAGTTTGTAAGAAATATCACAAGGAGTAAAAGAGGAATATTATTTTAAAAATACCAATCACACTCCAGATTTGTGGTATTTCAGGGGGTCTGTGATCAGAATTAATAACAAAAATTCAGTTTCCTAGGGAAGAAACCTAAGTGACTTTGTTTCTCATCCTGTTAATATTGCCTATATATCACCTATATGTTTACATTTATTACACTAATCATACCTAGACTGAATTGCAGTGCATACTAATTAATGCCTACTGGTCCCAAATGTATATGTGCATAAGATTTTTTTTGTCACTGAGATAACATTAATTTCTCCACTGGCTAGGCATTAATTAAATAATGGCAAAATCTGTGGAGCAAAAGAGATATTACAGACACTATATTTTATGACCTTCATTTTATAGACAAAAACACCAGCATTCAGAGAATTTAACAGATGTATATTGGATAAAGAAATTACCTGGAAGTTAAAAGCTCTCATTTTATTGTCCTCCTAGACCACTATGTCTAGAATATCACCACCTTAGTTGGGATAGAATTCCATATTAAACCACAGAGTTGACATCGTTCATGTGGCTGGTACAGTTACTTGAGAATCTTTCCTTCCTTTTGGAATGTTCTCACATTACGGGTTCCGCATTGCCAAGGAAGATGTGCCCTCGACCTCAGATGCAGCCATATAACCTAGGCTCTTTACCCTTAGTTACTTCTCATGAAAGACTTGAATGTGGAAGTGAGCAAAGTAAAGAATTTGTCAGAATTTGTCATTTTTCAGGAACACTGTTGGAGGCACCACTTTTTCAAGGATGGATGTTGCACAATTCCTGCTATAAAATGCCAAGCACTATTACAGTGCCAAAGATGGAAGTATTTCCCGAGAAGAACTTTGAGGTCATGAGTGGGTGTTACTACTAGTTTTCTACCTCTAAGGCCCTTTCATGTTTCCATGAGATATCTACTGTCATAAACCAGGTTTCTCCTCTGCATCTCTGTGGATTGTGGCTAAGATCAGTGAACCATATAATGAGAACTTATTTTTTTCTATTGTTACTGTGAGATGACTGGGGCAGACTCTGGAGTATGAAAGATGTAAACAGTTCATGCTCCATGGATGCATACAGTTTACTAAAATTTATGATACACAGAACACTTGAGGAAAGCAAAAAACGAAAACTAAAAAGCTTTAAAAACTTAGAGAAGATATACCATATCAGTAAAATACCAAATCAGTAAAATAGCAATCACTTTTCTGCCTTTACATTTCTCTTTCCCCAACTAAATGCTACCCCACATCCTAACTACCTTTCATTTGGTCAGTCAGTATAGGTCAGGTAATGGAAATGAGCAAACCAATTCCCAGGTCTTTTATATATATATAAAAATATATGCAGCCCTCCTCGCCTCCCCAGAGCTCACCTGGGCTCAGCCTATATATATATGTATGTGTATATATATATATATGTATATGTACATATGTATATATATGTATATATATGTGTATATATATGTGTATATACATATATATATATAAATGTTGTTGATGGACCTTTATTATCTTTATTTATTTATATGCAATGCTGAGAATCAAACCCAGTGCTTCATACATGCTAAGTAAGCACTATTCCCCTGAGCCACAACACAACCCCAGCCCCAATTCCCAGGTCTTAATGGTTTAATTTTGATGTTTTTTTTTTTCTCATGCTACATATACAGCACTAACCAGAGCATGTTTACAGGTCTGCAATATTGTCATTTTTACTCTAGAGCCAATATTACCACTTTGTAGAACGGCAGAGGTAAGGAGAGGAAGCGAAATATGTCCTTATTCTAACTTCTTCTGCACAAATAACAGTTTTTTCTTTTCAAAATAAGTCATAGGACTGCTCTAACTTCAACTGTGCAAGACTATGGAATCTTACTATTTCTCCAAAGGGAAAGAAGCAGCAAAGTTATGAATTGCTAGTCTCTCCAAAGGATCATTATATAATACCCCTAACTGATGTTTTTGACCCCAAGTTTCTCCTCCAAAATCCATTGTATAATATATGACCTGATTAATCTACCTAATGCATAACTATGACTACTTTGCTCTTTCCCAGAAAATTTCAAGTTTTCCTTCCATCACTGAATGAAATACAGTTAGCAGAGCAATATTTAAAGCCCTCCTCACCAGGACTTCTCCAACTTCACCAACTTGATCCCTCATGTTCTGCCTGAAAGAAATTTGTGTACCAAGCATTTGTACTGCTGACCTCTCCTCAAACCAGACTGTTCCTCTACTAATGTCCCTTTTTCACTAAAGCTGTGTGGAACCCTGAATTCAGGCTTAACTAGTACCTATTAAAGAGTGATTATTGGTAACATAAGTTTCTTCTATAGTAATTGTTTGTCCTCCTATCTACTCATCCAAGTACTAGTAATTCTTGAATTTCCATTTTCAATGACTCTTCCTCTAGGAAGTGTTCCCTGATGTTCATGTGATGTTTAAGGTCATTATCCTTAAAGTCTTTGGAAGCTAGAATACTTGTTCAATCTTCAGGTGAAAATTATTAAAATTCTGGGTTAGTTAGCACTACAAATAACATTTGTTAAGTAAACGTCTAATTGACAAGTAAATTTACAAAACAGCATCTGAACATGAAAACAAAGACATATTTCATCTTAGAAATATGCTTTGTGTTTTCTTTAAGTAATTATTTTATCATTTGGGGATTTGTTAAGGCACAATCATAGAATCATTTTTAACATTTTTTCCCCATATAATCAAATATGCAAGCCCGTATCTATATCTGAGTAGAGACACACAGACGGTAGTCCTAATGATGTCTAATATTCATTTTTAGTTGTATTTCTGAGCTCATTAGGGAGCAACATAGAACTGAGGTTACATTTAACGTAGTTCTTCTAAGTTTGATAAGTAGGCCTTTCCTTTGCAGCTTATCTGAGTAAGTCTTCATTTGGGTTTCAAAGTAGCCCTCAGCTGTGCTACCAACAAAAGGAAAAGCAGAACGGTCAGTCACCAGATGGGAAATTATTTCAGTCAGCATCACATTTATTCATAACATTCAGGATATCACATAAAGCAAAAGTGGCCACAGAGGATTTTATTTTACTGCCTAGAAGGAACTCCTGTGTTTTTAAAGAATTATATGTTTCCCTGGGTATATTTTAGGCATCCTTTCCCACTTAACAGGCTTCTTGCAGCTCATTCAAAGCACTTGCCATCTCCCCTTTTCTGGCACCTATTATGGAGGTTATCTCTGGTAATAGCAGACAGATTAATATGTAATTCTCACATGTGCAATATAGCAAATGAGGTAGACTCACAGTTTGAGGGTCATGCTGCTCTACAGCTGATAGTATGATTTATATTTTCTCCCTCAAGTGTAGTATCTATATTTACAGAAGAAACACTGCTCAGTTTTTATTGAACAGAGCCGCTTTCCTGTCAAGGATACTTTGGAAGACATCTCGGAATTCATATAAAATTTTATCTTTTAGAAACAGTAGAGTGTTTTCCTTTGCATTACCTTAAAACAAAATGAATTAATAATTATTGGTTTTATGTCATATAGATGAATTTATTTATATACAGAAATTATGCAGCTATTAACTCAATTATGCTGTCTATAGCAGCATCCATCATAGATGAGCAATATTTATAACGGGGACAAGAAAAACTGTGCTAGAATTAGAGCTAGGGCTGTGCTTATAGATGACATAAAACAGGGAGAAATGTACTGCAAGAGATGTGAAAGATATTCAGAGGCTCTTCCCCACTTCCTTTTCTCCACTGGAAATCTCTCTCCATTTCCATTAATGCTCTCTCTTGGCTGGATGTGGTGGTGCACACTTGTAATTTCAGTGACTTGGGAACCCGAGGCAGGAGGATTGCAAGTTTGAGGCCAGCCTGGGCAAAGTAGTGAGACCCTGTCTCAAAATAAAATATAAAATTGTTGGGGATTTTTGTTAGCTCAGTGGTGGAATGCCTCTGGGCCCAATTCCCAATATGACAAAAAAAAATGTCATCTTTATACACTGTGCATAGTTGGTAGGTTCAGAAGTTTCTACCCTTGTCAACCAGGACTTTCTAATTTGCTCAAACTGCAATGAGGAAAACA
Organism: Glaucomys volans; assembly: GCA_020662805.1. Taxonomy (NCBI): domain Eukaryota; kingdom Metazoa; phylum Chordata; class Mammalia; order Rodentia; family Sciuridae; genus Glaucomys; species Glaucomys volans. Next base: position 807,150 of record JAJEJO010000485.1, read on the forward strand.
AAATATGAGGGTGAAAAATATATAATATAAATTTGAATAATTCTCCATGTTCTCAATGATGTTGAATAAGCCAGTGAGCTGTGAGAAAGAATAAAACCCACAACCACAAAGAGAGGTAAAGATGAGCAAGTAAAGTAAAGCATCAGAGTTGTTGGATTCTATTTTCCTAAGATTTGCTGTATCTTCCCTTCACATAATTAGACTGCAAACTATTCTATGAAGGATATGAGCCCTTAAATTTCCCTTTCTCCAAAGTTAGTTATATAGAGATCAGTCACTCACAGTGAAAAGAAGCAGAACTAGAGGACACTGAAAGAAAGTAGGAACTAAGCAATAGCATTTGATTTGAATCTGGAAGTTAAAGAATCAACTAGATGTGAGCATCAGCAAAAGAGCAAACTAAATGTGCCTGTCATGCCACCCTGCAAAAAGAACCTAAACAAAGAAAAAATAACCATTCCATGAGAGTGTTTGAAGAAGGGTGTTAGACAGGATGTGGCAAAGGTTCTATAGAACCAAAAGACAAAGGTGGCTTTATAAACAAGGGAACAAAGCACACAGTATCTGCTGGAACTTCTTTCCATTTGAAGTGAATCTTGAACCAAACAGGATTTTGCATGGTGGGAAATGGATAAACAGGAAGCCCCTAAACATTCGCTACTAATGCCATGGACACCTGAAACATGTTCTGGTGGAGAAGCCTGCAGTCATCATAGGCCCTAAGTCAGGACTGGAGAGCAGATGAGGAATCTGTGCCACTGCTTTACCCAGGAGAAAGCCCAGCCCATGTGGGACCCTCTCCCACACAAGCTCCAGGTATATACTGCCATCATGAGACACTGCCTGACTGCAAGTTAGCAAAGCAAACAGCTGAATTTACTCCTTGTGGCAAATAAAATCTGACAGGCATTCTACCCACCATCCTGCAGTTCTACAAAGAAGATGGGCACCTCTGCTCACCTGCCCTTGGCCCCAGGAAGCAGCTTGGCAGCCTGCCTTCTCTGAGCTGCTCAGAAGGCTAGATCCCTATGTTACCACCTATTTAACCCTGAGACACTAATGTATGCAATGCCCTAGCTACTAAACATGATATGCTGTACCCACCTAAGCTCCACAGAGTGGCCTACTACCACATGGCCATCAGAAATTGACAGCTCCTTGCCTTCCCTGCCACACTAGCTAGGCCACATCGCCTGGACCTAGCAGAAGATCATATCCACCAGTGACCTACGGAAACAGGGGGCCTCAAACCCGCACCTGTACCCAGAGTCACCAACATACATCTCAGCTGGTGAAGCAATCCAACATAGCCATGGAGGTAGGGTAACTGACAAATTCATAGGTATCATTGACATTGATTACTGCTGAAAAATCTACAGGCAAACTAAATGACCATGCCCACCTAGAGCCCAAAATCATGAAGTTAAGCCAACCAACACTCACTACATATCCAGGAGAAAATGTTTTACTATGAAAGCTACCCTGTAAATTTAGAAAAGGAAAATGATTGGTCTGATGTGCAAACAGCAATGTAGGGATAGTAGAATCATGAAAAGGCAATGTATGATGTTTCCAAAGGAACAAAATAACAAGAAAAATATGCCAAAGAAAAGAAAATTGATGAATTACCTAAAGAAGAATTAGAATTGACGTTTAAGGACAATAAACAAGATACAAGAGAAAATAGATAATCATTTAGGAAAACAATTCAAGATTTAAGTGAGAAATTCAGCAGAGATAAAAATAAAAAAAATATCAAACAGAAAACATACACCTGAAGAAATCAATAAACTATGGAAAAAATGCAACTGAGAGCTTCAATAATTGACTAAATCAAGCAGAAAGAAGAATTTCTGAGCTTGAAGGTAGGTCTTTTGAAATAAGTCAGATATAAAAAAAAAGAAAAGAAAAGAAAAGAAAGAAAATTTTTAAGCCTTACAGGGCACCAAGCAAACATGTTTTTACTGTGTGCATTCCAGAAGGAGAGAAGGGGAAAGGTCCATAAAAATCTACTCAGTAAAATAACAAATGCAAACTTTCCAAATATTGGGGAAAATAGATATCCAAGTCCAGGAAGCTCAATGGAATTTATTATATCTAACCAAAAAGGTTCTCACCAAGCATATTATGGTTAAACTGTCTAAAGATTAAGACAAAGAGAGAATTTTAAAAATAAGAGAAAAGCATCAAGTTGCATAGAAGGGATTCTTCAGTAGGACAACAGCAGAATTCTCAGCAGAAATCTTACATCAAGACAGACTAAGATGATATATTTAAAGTCCTGAAAGTAAAAAGATAAAAGAAAAACCCTTCCAACTAGACTAAAACACTATTCTCAGCACATTTATACTTCAGAGGGAGAAAAGGAGAAATAAAGGTATTCAAAGACATTAAAAAACTAATGGAATCAATCACCACCAGACTGACCTTATAGGTAATGTTTAAGGGGGTCCTATATCTAGAAATGAAAGAATAATTTTATCATCATAAAACAAGCAAAAGTATAAAACCCACAAGGAAAACAGATGAGAATGAGAATAGAATCAGGTCTTATTTTCACAGGAAATTAACATCAAAGAAAGATGAAGAAAAAGAGAGGAAGAAAGAAAAAACATTTATACAAAGCAATCATAAAAAATTAACAAAATGACAGGCATAAGTCTTTGCCTGTTAATATTTTTTAGTGTAAATGAGTTAAATTCTCCCACTAAAAGATTTAGTCTTACTGAGTGGATTTAAAAACACAAGACCAAAGAGTATGCTTCCTATAAGACTCACTTTATCAGTAAAGATATACAAAGACTGAAAGAAAAAAATTGGAAAAATATATTTCATGCAAACCAAAGCCAAAAGAGAGCAGGAGTAACTATACCACCATAGACTTTAAGTCAAAAATTATAAAAATAGGCACAGAAGGTCACTATACAGTGATAAAGGCATTCAGCATGAGGATATAACAATCACAAATAAATCTAATGCTGTATCATATCTTTATATAAAGCAAACATTATTAGATATAAAGGAAGAGATAGTCACCAATACAATCATATCTGGACATCTCAATAGCCCACTTGCATCAATGAATGGATTACTAAGACCAACAGCAAAGCAAAAACATTGAATTTAAATTATATTATTTATCAAATGGACCTAAAAGAGATGTACAGAGCTTTTCATCAAATAGCAGAATATATAATCTTCTCATTAGCACATGAAACATCCTCCAAGACAGAAAATATGTTAGGTCATAAAATGCATCTCAACCTATTATTTAAATAATAAAATCATATCATACATCCTCTCTGACAACAATAAGGTAAAACTAGTAATCAAGAGGAAATTTAGAAATTATAGAACAAAATGAAACTTAATATAGTCTTAGATAACGAATGAGTCAGCGAAGAAATAAATAGTAAAATTTTAAAATTTCTTAAAATAAATAAAAATGAGAACACAGCATACCAATACCTTTGAGACACACGAAGGCAATACAAATAGTGAAGTTTACAATGATAATTGCCTATATAAAAAGAAATGAACAATCTAATGATACAACTCAAGGAACTAGAAAAGCAAGAGGAAAACTATTATCTAATTTTTAGAATGAAAAAATAAAGATCACAGAAAAAATAGACAAAATAGAAACTAAAAAAAAAAAAATTTTTTTTTTTTTACAAAGAACAAAACTTCAAGTTGTTTTTTCAAAATGACAAAATTGAAACCAGGCACAGAGGCTCAGGTCAGTAATCCTAGCTACTTAATAGACTGAGGCAGAAAATGGCAAGTTCAGTTCAAGGCCACCTGGGACTACTTAGTGAGACAATGTCTCAAAATAAATAAATAAATATCAGGTGCAGTGGCACACCTCTGTAATCCCAGCAGTTTGGGAGGCTAAATCAGGAGGATCATAAGTTCTAAACCAGCTTCAGCAACTTAGTGAGGCCCTAAGCAACTTAGTGAGACTCTGTCTCAAAATAAAATATAAAAAGGGTTTTACATGTGGCTCAGTGGTTAAGTGTCCCTGGACTCAAACCTTGGTACCAAAATAATAATAATAATAAGAAGAAGAAGAAGAAGAAGAAGAAGAAGAAGAAGAAGGGAACTGGGGATATAGCTCAGTATTAAAACATCCCTGAGTTTTTGCCCACTACCACAAATAAAATAAAATTAAAAAGGACATATTGATAAAGTTTAGCTAGACTAACAAAAAAAATAGTCACAAAAGGAAAAGGAGCCATTATAATTGATAACACAGAAATATAAAGGATCATTAGGGACAATTATGAAAAACCAGATACCAACAAAGTGAAAGACCTACACAAAATGGACAAATTTCTTGACACATATAACCTGCTAGAATTTAAACAAAAAACTTATAAAACTTGAACATTTCACTATTCAATAAAAGAACTGAATCAGTATTGAATAAATAATTAAAAGTTCTCCAACAAAGAAGAACCCAGGACAAAATTGTTTCATTGTTGAATTTAATTTTTTTTTAAAAAAGAGTGACTCCAAAGTCATAAAATCAAAGATAACAAGAAAAAGTAACTTTTCAAAACACAATAAGCAAAATTATACACAACACAACATTCCCATTGTTGAATTTAAAAAAAATATATAAGCAAGAACTAAAACCAATTCTTCTCAAACTACTTTTTTTTAAAATGAAGGTTATAAACCCTTCCAAATTTTTTGATTCCAGCACCATTCATTATCTTATTTCCAAAAATAGACAAGAACCAAAAAGAAAAGAAAATTACAGACTAATATCCCTTATAAACAAAAATTCTCAACAAAATACTAGAAACTTGAATCCAACCAGGCATCAAAATGATGTTCATATGCCATGTTCAAGTGGAATTTCTCCCAGGGATGCAAGGATAGTTCAACATGTGCAAATCAATAAACATAATACATCTCATCGACAAAATGAAGGAGATGGGCACAGTGGTTCACACCTCTAATTCATGCTACTCAGGAGGTTGAGGTAGGAAGACCCCAAATTTGATGCAATTCTGGACAATTTACAAAGATCCTGTCTCAAATAAAAAAATAAAAAGGGGAGGGGATGTAATTCAGAGGTAGAGTGCACCTGAGTTCAATATCAAGGACCACAAAAACAAACCAACATGCA
>JAJEJO010000485.1:812386-830209 GCA_020662805.1 Glaucomys volans
GAAGAGAAACATGATCATCTCGATCTCGATAATGTCAGAAAAATATTCCATAAAATTTAACTTCCCTTAATGATAAAAACTTTAGCAAATCATTTATAGAAAGAATGTATCAAAACACAATAAAGGCTATATGTAACAAAACCAGAGTCAACATTATAATGAATAGGGAAATGTTGAAGTTTTTAAAAAATCTGGAACAAGACAAGGATGTCCATTTGTACGATTTTTATTCACACTCCTGAAAGTCCTCGTCATAGTACTGAGGCAAAAACAAAAAAATAAAGGGAGTCTAAGAAACAGAAAGAAATTATCCTTTGCTGATGACATGATTTCACATATAGACAAACCTGAAAACACTACCAAAAAATGAAAGATACAGCAAGTAAGTGTACTGGGTATGAAATCAATATACAAAACTAGTAGCATTTTTGTGTTTGTGATGCTAGTTATTGAACCAGGACTTCATATGCTACAGAAGCATCCTACCACTGAGTTACATCCTGGCCCCATCAAAAGGATTTTAACATACTAAAAGTGAAACTCCATAAAAAGAAATCAAGACAGCAATTGTGTTCACAAGAACTACAAAAGAAAGTAATATTCAGTTTAACCAAAGAAGTGAATGATCTGTAGACTAGCAATTACAAAACACTAATGAAAGACACTGAGGATACACACATACACACAATGGAGAGATCTTCCATATTTATGGATTAAAAGAATCAGTATTATTAAAATGTCCATAGTAGCCAAAAAACTTAAATATATAATGCAATCTCCACCAATAAACCAATAGCAGTCTTCACAGAAAAAGAAAAAAATCACAAAGAATAAAAAGATCTCAGCAGATATATGAAAAAGTGTTCAACATCCCTAGTTATAAGAGAAATGCAAATCAAAACCACCTTAAGATTTCATCTTACCCCAATTAGAATGTCTTTTATCAAGAACACAGGCAACAACAGGTGTTGGCGAGGATGTGGGGAAAAGGGTACACTCATACATTGCTGGTGGGAGTGCAAGTTGGTGCAGCCACTCTGGAAAGCAGTGTGGAGATTCCTTAGAAAACTTGGAATGGACCCACCATTTGACCCAGCTATCCCACTCCTTGGCCTACACCCAAAGGACTTAAAATCAGATTACTACAGTGATGCAACCACATCAATGTTCATAGCTGCTCAATTCACAATAGCTAGATTGTGGAACCAACCTAGATGCCTTCAGTAGATGAGTGGATAAAGAAACTGGTGTATATACACAATGGAATATTACTCAGCCATAAAGAAGAATAAAATTATGGCATTTGTAGGTAAATGGATGATGTTGGAGACTGTCATGCTAAATGTTGAGATTAGCCAGTCCCAAAAATCCAAAGGCCAAATGATGTCTCTGATAAGTGAATGATGATGCATAATGCGGGGTGGGGAGAAGAAAGAAGGGACGCGAAGTAAGCGAAGCGAGAGGGACGGGAGGGGTGGGTTTGGGGTCGGAGGGAGAATAAAAACAGAATGAGATAGACATCATTGCCCTGTGTACATGTATGAATGCACAGATGGAGTGACTCTACTTTGTGTACAACCAGAGAAACAACAGCTGTACTCCATTTGTGTTCAATGGATCAAAATTAAATGAATAAAACAATTATATATATATTTCTTCAATATGTAACTTCCTCATTCAAGAAACTTTTAACAATAAAGTCTCAATTCCATCAATGGGGAAAAAAAAAGAATAAAAAGATCTCAAATAATCAAAGCAATCTTGAACAGAAAAGAATAAGGTTGAATGTATTATAATACCTCATCTCAAAGCATACTGCAGAACTAAAGTAACCCCAAAGAGCATGGTATGGAATAAAAAACTAGGATATATATTAATGGAACAGAATAGAGATCAAAAAAAATCTGCTGAACTAAAGTCATAAAAAACATGCTTGGAGAAATGACAGTTTCTTTGATGATATTAATTGGAAAATTGGACATTCACATACAGATGTATAAAACCTCACCATATAATAAATCAACTAAACAAGGATCAAAGATTTAATTAAATATAAAGTGTGCAACTATAAAACCACTAGAAGAAAACATAGGGGAAACATTTGGGTATATCTTTTATGAGTCCACTGTTCAGTACTATAACTAAATATCTGAGGCAGACTGATTTTATAAAGAAAAGAGGTTTTTTAGCTTATAGTTTTGGAGGCTGAATGTCCAACACCAGGTGTTCCCATTGGTTTGGTCATTGATGAGGGCCTCATGGTTAGTGCAAGTTGTACATGCAAGAGTGCATGTGAAAAGCCAGGTGTGGTGGCGTATACCTGCAATTCTAGTGACTCAGGAGGCTGAAACAGGAGTCTCAGAAGTTTCAGGCCAGCCTGGATAAGTTAGGAAGACTCTCAGTAACTTAGCAATAGCCTGCCTCAGAATAAAAAGGGGAAGGGGCTGGGGGTGTATGTCAGTGGTAAAGTACCTCTAGGTTCAACCCACAGTACCAAAAAGGAAAAAAAAAAAAAAGAAAGAGTTCATTTGAGAGAAAGAAATCACATCTCAAAAGGAATCTAGAGAGAATATGGGGTTCTGCAATACTTTTCAGAGGGCATGCCTCCATTTCCCTACCGTTTCCCCATCAGGCCCTATCTTTTAAAGAGCCCACTACTACCTCTCTGGGGATCAACCCGTCAACACACAAATTTTTTGGAAACAAACAATATCCAAACCATAGGACCATTAGTATCATCAATGATATTTTAAAGAGCACAGACAATAAAGCAAAATTTGACAAATTATATCAAACTAATAATCTCTGCACAGCAAACGAAACAACAATCAGCAGAGTGAAGACACAACCTATGGAATAAGAAAGTATAAAATATAAAAAGTCTAACAACAAGTACATGAAACATGTTCAACATCACTTATCATCAGGGAAATTCAAATCAAAACCACACTGAGGTATCATCTCAACCTAGTTAGAACAGTTATAATTATAAAGACAAAAAAATTAACAAACACTGGTAAGGGAAAAAAATAACAAACCCTGGAAAAGGGGTAACTCCAGTGCACTGTTGGTAGGGATGTAAATTAGTATAGGCTTATGGAGAAAAGAATGAGGGTTCCTCAAAACTAAAAAAGGAGAACTACCAAATGATCTAATTATTTCTACACAGAGTATATATCTGAAGGAAATAAAATCACTACATAAAAGATACTAGCACTCCCATGGTTATTGCAGCATTATTAACAACAGCAGTGCTTTGGAATCAACCACAGTGTCTGCCAATATGGATGAATAAATAAATCAAATGTGGCATATATACAAAATGGAAGGTTATTTAACCATAAAAAAATCCTGTCCTTTGTGGCCAATGGGTGGATTTGGAGGATATTATGTTGAGTGAAATAAGCCAGGCACAGAAAGCCATATAACAAAAGCTCTGAGCCATATGTAGAAGCTAAAATGAGTGTAGGTTTCATAGCATAGAGAGTAGAATAATGATTGCTAGAAGCTAAGAAGGGTAGCCAAGAGCAAGGCTGAGCAAGAGACACCAAACTACAGTTACAGAGAAGTTCCAGTGTTCTAGAGAACTGTAAGGTCAATAGAGTTTACATCAATTTATGCAGCAATTTATCCTATATTTTGTAAAGAAAAAGAAGAGAGCAAGGTGAAGTCTATCAATACAATGAATTGATATAAAAAGATAAAAATGCTAATCATTGTGGTTTGATGTTATGCATTGCATTCATATATCAAATTATCACACTGCATCTCACAGTTATAAAATTCTTATGTGTCTTTTGAATTCTGGGGTAGTTGTTTACCCTGCACTCATTTTGTTAGTAGCTGATTAATAAACATGGTTAATATAATAAATTAAAGGCAAAGCATGTACAGGGATGGATCCCTGGCAACAGAGAATCAAAGAAAAGAGATGGTGAAAAGCAAGGAAAGCATAAGAAATCCAAATAAAAGTGAATGAAGTAAGTTGAAATATAATATGTAGTGGAGAAAAGGAAAGATGAGTAAATTCAGAGGGCTATCACTTGTAGGGAGTAGAAAAAAAAACAGAAAGATTGAAGTACAGAGAAAAGAAAATACTATGGGATATGTCATAAAGACAGGAGAATTTGGTACAGAGAGGGCAAAGGAGGAGTCAGAAAAAATAGTCTTCAAAGAGAAAGACTGGCAGGTGGGCTAAAAATATTTTACATACCTTAGATATAGAATAAAAGGAATATGATAGCCATATTACATGCCAAAAGAAAAATAGGAAAAGAAAAATGAGGTATGATTGGTACAAACATCATGTGAAATTTTCTTTCACTTGTTCAGATTCTGATCCATCACATTATCTTGAACTCACTCCTACAATAAATGCCCTGGGTATTTTCAGAAAATCTCCTCCTCACATAAATTAGGCTGACCAATAGTAGAATATGTAGATTTTATTAAGAACACTCAGGATATTGGCAGTGATAATTTAATCATCATGAAAACTCAAGACATTTAACATTTCAAAATTTCTCCTTGCAAATGAAATTTTCTCTATTCATAAGAAAATGTTTTCTACTTATGGAAAAAACAAAGATGAAAGGCAGGAAAAGGGGGAACAGAGAAGGAAGTTAAGGAAAGAGGGAGGTGGGAGAAAAGAAAGCAGAGAAGGGAAGGAGAAGCAAGCCTCTGCTTGTCAATGGCTTGAGTCATGCTGATTGAAGAACCAAATAACTTCAAAATCACTTTTGCACTGTTCTGTAAAGCCAAACTTGATGAAATTCTTGATTAATTATATTTATCTCCATAGAATAGGAACATATAGCTAATGATCATTAGGTTTTAGAGGAAATAAACTAATAATATATCAAGTGCCTACTTCTTATGGAATGGTTTTTGAGGAAAAGAACCAATGAGAAGCTGCTCCAATTTTTATGGACAGGAGTGAGAAAATATTCATGCAGCTGTGGAGTGGCTGTGATTTTTAACTCAGAATACAAAGTTGGACTCCTGGAGCACAGGTTATAGACTATCAACACACATGAGACTCAAACCAAAGTTTATCTTGCCTTACACATCATGAAAATACATGAGACCTCCATTGCTGAACCAATCTGCAGGAAGAAATAATGACACCATTCATCTCAAAAGGAATCATGCCCCAAACCAGAAGAGGAACGTCACTGTCATGTAGAACTTCTGTTTGGACCGTGCTTCTACCACCTAGGTTATTCTTCTTAGTTCCAATTATTTAAATGTACCTTGTAAAGAGAATAATTTACATGGTCTAAAGAATCGAAAAATAATACATATTATGTTTTTGTCTTTTAGTATTTTATCTAAAATAATTTTGCATATCCATATTTTCAAAATTCTTAAGAATAAAATTGCATAATCTGAGAACATTAGGTTTTTTTGTATAGAAGGGTTTAACAAATGGACACTATAAAGATGATTTTTCCCCTCTACTTAATGGGATAATTGTTTGTATAAGGAAGGTAGGTATATTCATAAATCAAAATGTTGATCCAAATCAGAATGCAGACAGGCTGGACATTTTTGATGGTCAGCAAGTATCTAATTCCTTAGATAATTAAAGTGCCTACGGTGAAGTAATTCTAAAGTCAAAGAGATTCTCATATACAAGCTTCAATCAATAACAATAATTAAAATCCAGGCAAGAACATGACAGCTTGTCATGTTGATTTGTCTCCTACCTGTGTTGTCATGCATTTCAATACTGAAGAGACACGGACTTAAAAGTTAAAATTGGATTATATCTTTTCACACAACAATTTTTGATATGTCAGGGCTGTAAAACAGTGTAACTTCGTGATCAATGCTGGAGAATATGGCACAACTGGGGTGTCAGAGAAACCCATGGGAACCAATTCTGTGTGCTTAGGATATTATAGTGCTGATACAGAGATAGAGACATACCCAACTGTTGCACAGATATCGAAGTGGATTTAACAGATCAGTGTTATATAGGTAGCACAGTGAGGCGTCACCGGGCAACCACAACCTTAGCAGTTGGAGGAGGCATGAGGATTTGTTGGTGAACATTTGTGAGACATTCTCAGGGACTGTAGACCTGAGTGGGAGGCCCCTTAATATAGATGAGTCAAGATCTATAATGGGCCTGAGATTTTTCACTACTTCTAAGCTAACAAACTACAGTGCTGCTGTTTCAGGGATGCTAGCAGAGAACACATGATTCATCGATCAGGAGGATAAAGGACATTGCTACTCATTGCACAGCGGCCAGACAGCAAAATGAACTTCACATAGTAATGACTTAATGGATTGACAGGATGAAGGTATCATAATGTTCCACTTTCTCTCTCTCTCTCTCTCTCCCTCTGTCTCTTACAAACACACACACACACACACACACACACACACACACACATACACACAAAGTATACTGCGGCCTCCTTTGTCTCCTGAGTTTGAATCTTATTTTTATCAGACTCTATCAGGCTGATTAATTTGTATGGATGCACAAAATAAGCATTGCTTCTCAAATAATTTATTTTCTATAGAACAGAAAAGTGGATTAAATGCAATAACTGAAATTGAGTTTGGAATATTATCATTTTGTTAAAGATGGATGAGAGTCGAGTTCATAGTAATTTATAAATTGCTCTTTTCATCCAAAGGAGTAATTAGGTCATTATAAACATATTTTCACACAATTTGAAAACATGTACACACATTTTCTGCTTTCATTTTTGTTACTAAGAAAATTTATCTGGTTCAAAGGGGTAGACAGTCACTCTCTGTCCAGTTGAAGAAGGAAAGATGTGTACTGGCAAAATTGGTAATCAAGCCTGCCTATGACATTCTGATTATTTAAGAGTCTACAAATTATTAGAGAATAAATATTCATACTGTGATAAAATAATATATTTGGTAAGAACCCTGTTGGAAAGAAATCTGAAAACCTGAGGTTAAACAAAATAAATGTAAAGAGCTACAGAAAATTAAAATTTACATAAAAATAGCAAATTAGAAAATGTTTTGAAATGTAATGTTGGTCCTTGTTTGCATTTATAAATGATTTACCTTACCCAAAAGTTTAATAACTCAGCAAATACACATATGCTAAGAGAAAACATCTTTCCCTCTTGTTTTTACTTTGGTTGGTTTCAAAGCTTGGGGAGAATGTAACTGGGCTGACTGAGCCTCATTCCTGCCCCTCCAACATAAACCCTCCTTAAGAACCTCAGTTTTCCAATCTGTAAAACTACTGTGGTCTCCTAAGTTACATCCAGGGTCTCTCTTTATCTAACCTAGAGGTGCTACCCAAGGCTGCACTTTTTTATTGGGACCTCATGAGAACACATCCTTTCCAGACCTGAGCAGGACTGGGGAGGGGAACTGAAAGAAGTAATTATCTCAGGCACAAAATTTAAGGTGCTGTCAAAAGTCCAGTCATCAAAGTAGATTTTATGTTAACTTAATATTTTAAAAATTAAAGTTAATTTAAAAAAAAACTCACTGTAACAAAATATTAAACTTCATATAAAGGCAGGGATTCACTCTGCTCTCGAAAACCTCTGCCCCATGGGTCTCTCCCTAATCTCCTCTGTGGTCCTGAGTCTTTTTCCAGGATCCCCACTCACCAGGTAAATGACACTGAACAATTCATGAATTTCTTCATGCTTCAGTTGCCCCACAGTAAAATGGAGATTAATAATAGCATTTTTCTTGAACTCCATGGGATGGATGAAGGAAATAAATAAGATAATGATTTCACAGTCCTTGTCATAACACTTAGGACACAGAGAGTGCTAGATAAATGTTAGTTATTACAATTATTAACTCAAGCGTAGCCTTTATTATAATTTTTCAAAATTAATCACCATTTGGTATAAAACACCTTTGATGAACCAGTCACATGAGTGGACATTGGACATTCCTGCTCTCACAGAAGTCAGAGTTAAACACCATTTAAACATTTATGAATATTAATTTAAAACAAACTGTAACTCCTCTGTAATTCTTCAGATTATGATGCTTCTTTATTTGGTAACACTGGAAAAATATATCTTCTAATAATCTATGAAAACAGGAATTGTTCTTTGTGGTATTTTGTTTGAATTTTTACCTATTAAAATATGTTTAAAAATTAGACATCTTAGCAAGTATGAATTTTATCAAGTATGACATAATCACTCTGCATAATTCAAAACACTAAATTATTTGTAATAATTTTTTGTTAATTAATGACAACATGGGCATATAGACAAATAGTTGTCATTATTTATTTTTTGTCAAATCAATAGTTCTATTTCCAAATCTACCTGGCTCTGTTTTTGATACTTTCCCTTGATGTTTCATAGGGTGAAACATCTGATTCTGAAATACCTGATTCTGATTACCTGTTCGTCTTGTTTCAGATCTCCTACAAACTGGCTCTGCTTTTCATTTCTAAAAACCAGAAACCTTCCTACTTTCTTATTTAAAAGTGTTTAATAAATATCTAACACCAAAAGAATAAATTCCTACTCTTTTGTGTGAATAAATTTCTACTCTTTTGTGTGAAGAATAAATTTCCTAAAAACTTGTTATTAACATTGAATATCCTCTATTTTCCAGTCTTGGTTATTTGAAACTGATTTATCATTGACATAACATAAAATTAACCCCTTTAAAATGTGCAATTCTGGGGGTTTTAGTACATTCAGAGAATTGTACAACCACAACTCCTATCTAATTCCAAACTGTTTTATCACTTCCAAAGGAATTACTGAACTCATTAGCAAGCACTTCAATTCCTTTCCCACACCCCAAGCTCTTAACAACAAATAATTTATTTCCTGCCTCTGTGAGTTTACATAATCCTCTCATTTCACAATTGTAGAATCTTACTTATCACCTTTTCTTTCAGGTTTCTTTCATTTGGATAATATTTTCAGGGTTTGTTTACACTGTATTAGATATCAGTACTTAATTCTTTTCCTTGGCTTAATAATATTTCATTACATTGATATACCATATGAGTTTAACCATTTGTCACCTAACACATTTTCAAATTGTTCACACTTTGGGGTTTTAATGAATAACACTGCTTAATGAATAAATGAACATTCATGTGAAAATTTTTATGTAAATACATGTTGTCACCTCTACTCTATCTACCTAGAAGTATAACTGCTGCTTAACTTTTTGAGGAATAGTCAAAATCTTCTCTCCAAGAGCTACATTTTACATTTTCTACAGCAATGCATGAGGTTCCTAACTTTTATGGATCTTGGCCAGCTTTTTTCCTCTTTTTTTTTTTTTCTGTTTTTTTTAACAGCTGTTTTGTGCATAAGAAGCAGTATCTCATTGTGATTTTATGTCTTTCCCCAGTGATAAATGATGTTAAGCGACTTTTACTGTTTTCATTGTACAAGTCTTCATCTGTTATTGATTTCCATTCATATCCTTGGTCCATGTTCCAATTCGTTGTTGTCTTTTTATTAGACTTTTGACAGTTCTTTAGACTTGGGAGTTACTGTATTATTACCAGAAAAAATAGTTCTAAATATTTCTCCCATTCTATGGGTTGTTTTGTCCCATTTTTGATAGCATGTTTGACACACAAAAGACACATTTAATTTTAATGAGTTTAACTTATGTGTTTAATTTTAAAGGATTTAACTTGCATATTTATTCTTTGGATGCTTACTCTTATTAAATTAAATAAGCTTTAAGCAATTCAGAATATTTTGCTAGTGGAGGTCTTCCTTCAATGTTGTTAGTGATGGACAGATCAGAATGGGGGTTGGTGAAAGTTGGAGTAACTGGCAATTTCTTAAAATGAAAAATGATGAAACTCGCACCATCAATTGACTTCCTTTCAAAAAAAATTCTGCAACATATGGTATTGCTTAATAGCATTTTTTATATAGAACTGCTTTCAAAATAGCAGTCAATATACTCAAACCCCTTTATTTCTTTATTCACTATGTTTACATATTATTAAATCCTTTGTTGGCAGTTCAACAACGTTCACAGCATCTTCACAATAAGCAGATTTCATCTCAAGAGCTATATCTCATCTCCTAAAGTTTGCTCATGAGGTTGTACCACTTGGGTTACATCTTTAGACTCAACTTTTAATTATGGTCCTCTTGCTATTTCCACCTTACTCTGGAATACTTTGAGTTTGTTGTTCTATCCAGGACACTAAAATTTTCTCCATGTCATTATCAGAGGCCTGAGCTAGAAAGGCCTAGCTCCAAAGGTCCTAAAAGACCTTTAGTCACTCTCTATGATCTCAAGCAGTGGGGAGAGATGAGTGGTTGGAAAAGAGGAAATAAATTTGAGTGTAGCCAACACCAGGAAGGACAGGGGGAATAGCATCCTATGCTTTGACTTCAAGGTACTAATTAACATATTCAGGAATATATAGAGGGGGAATAAGGCAGGGGACAAGAAATGCATATAGTTAAGCAATTCTGGTCAGGCTGTATTCTACTTGACAATTACCTCAGGTCTGATTACATGTGGTCCTGCTGCTGCCAAGGAAATCATTGTTACTTGGGATCAATTTTGTTTCCAGTCATGCCTGCAAAGCTCACTGTTCCTGGAATTTAAGATAAGCTGAGGAGGAGAAATGAATTAAAGAGAGAACAGGTCAGAGGAAAAAAAAAATGGGATCAGTTAGGTAATAACTGGAGCAATCAGTAGTCCAGAACCAGACAATGTAAAAGCTGGAGGTTGGTAATTTGTTGACCATGGTGCTCTGATAAACCTTGAAAATATCTGAGTTAGTTTTATCTTGGTGTCTTCGTCACTGAAGGGAGAAGAGAGAAATTAGGTAAATTTAGGGAAAATCAACAAATACTCCTTAAATGATTAATATGTCTATGTGAAAGGGTATGAAAGAATCTGACCCAAATTTGGAAGAAACAAAGGAGATAGGTGCAATATGAAGGCATATATGTCAAGATTCTTATCATACTTTTGTCAACCATTGGACATCTGTAGGCCCAAGTAAAGAGTCAGTGGTTTCAACACAAGCAGCTCTAAGTCCCTGAAAACTGTCCTAGGTTACCATTCCTATCACAACCACACATCTGAGGTGTTGTCTACAGTAAAGCTAGTGGGATGCTAATAACACATTGCTTTGGTTCATGACCTCCAAAAATAAAGAGTTATTAAAGATTTTCAAAGTCAACTAAAAGCAGGTGAGGTTGAGTGTTTTTATAGATTCTCCTTCATCTATAACATCATATGTAAGGGTATTTCTCTTTCTGGTCATTTATATGCTCCCTGGAGTACCACTCTTAATTTCCTTAAAAATTTTCCTTTGCATTCACAAACTAGCTGTTCAGGACAAGAGTCTTTGCTTTAAGTCTAACTTGGCTTTTAACACACCTTCCTCACTAAGCTTAATGATTTCTAGTTATTTTCTTAAAGTGACTGATGTTCTACTCTTCCTTTTACATAAATATTCAGAGACCAGTGTAGAGTTATTAACAAGCATAATTTTCATATTGTCATATTTTAAGGAATAAAGAAGCCCAAGAAAAGGGAAAGAGATTGGGGAATATTGCATCAAAAACACATATTTATCAATTAAGTTTATCATCCTATATGGGCACAACTCATTGCATCCCACAGAATTACCAACTGGTAAGTTTATTGTGATACATGGCACATGGCTAAATTTTTCAAAGGAGTGATATAAGTCTTTTCTAATATCTTTGAATGCTGTTTTGTAGCTTCTAATATACATGTTTTCTACTTCTTTGGGGAAATTTATTCCTAAGAATTTTATTTCCATCAATGCAACTGTCAAAGTGTTACTGGGCAGCACCAGATCCGGCCAGGGAGGAAACACCCTAGGCCATAAAGCTCACTGCTCCAGAAATATTCAGTCAAATTGGTAGGAAAAGAAGTCTTATTCAAAGTCAACTTTGAAGGAAGGTGAAAGACACTTCATTGTTTCAAAAGTCCATCTCTCCAAAACTGTGGGATTGGCCAAGCTTTTAAGAGAGGAAGGGATGTGTTAGGACAAGGCAGGAGTTCCACAGATTCTGCCCCTTTCCCTGTTCTTGGCAGAAAGGAGTCTCGTGGATGTTCAACAGGTTCCAAGTCCCTGGAGCCTCCTTATTATACCAAAAGAAGCTAGGACTTGCTTGGGCCAGCATCTGTTTCTCCCCTTTAGAGAAACATGCTCTTTTTTTTAACTCAGGAGAAGAAAAAGATATTACAGAGGGTTCTCTTTAGAATACCAAACGGGGCCCAGGGGAAAAAACCTATAATCCCAGTGGTCTGGGAGGCTGAGGCAGGAAGATCATGAGTTCAAAGCCAGCCTTAGCAACTCAGTGAGGCCCTAAGCAACTCAGCAAAATCCTGTCTCTAAGTAAAATGTAAAAAAAGGGCTGGGGTGTGGCTGAGGGATTAAGCATCCCAGGCTCAAGCCCTGGTTAAAAAACAAACAAACAAACAAACAAACAAACAAACAAAAACTTAGAAAACCAAAAAGGAAATGTTAAAGATAGAGAAATAGATTGGAAAAACAGTTGGGAGGTGGTTCACAGCCTCCTAATCTCCACTCATCAAGAGGAAGTCATTCCCAATTTCAGATGAGGGGGTATAAATTGTTTCATAAGGATTTAGTCTCTTAATTTTATTTCCATATTGTGTGTTGCCAGGTTATTCCAGGGCATAGAAATGCAATTGAATTTTAATGTCCTGGTCTCTTATCTTGAGGTTCCTTTGCACTCTCCTGTTATTAGCTCTAATTGTATGTGTGTGAGTATACACATTACCTTCAGTCTTTTCTGTATATAAGAATATACTGTCTGCACCTTCAGATAATTTTACTTCTTGTTATCCTGAGTGAATCTCCTTGTCTTGTTATTAATCAGATGGGTAAAGTGTTTGAGATAGGAATTTGGGGATACAAAAAAGGAAAGATAGTCTCAAACGAGAAGTGGCCCTTCGCCAAGCATGGTGACTCATGCCTATAATCCCAGAAGCTCAGGAGGCTGAGGCAGGAGCTTCCCAAGTTCAGAGCCAGCCTTAGTAACAGTGAGGCACTGAACAAATCAGTATGATCCTGTCTCTAAATCAAATACAAAATAAGATTCAGGATGTGACTCAGTGGTCAAGTGCCTCTGAGTTCAATTCCCAGCGCCAAAAAATGAAAACAAAAAAAGGAAGTGGCCCTAAACCATTGAAATGCAGGAGAAATCCATGAACCTTTGAGAAGGAAAACAAGCATTCCAGAGCAACTCAGCCCATGCCCTTCACCTTCTCCCCTGGCCCTCATCCTTGACCTTTCCTGCAAAAAGTAACATCAGTACAATGTTCAAGCTCTGGAAAAATGGACTCCAAATTGTGTAACTCCATCCTTTATCCACCTCTAGACCAGCCCCTAGCAACTGATCCTCTATATATTTTTTCAAATGTTTTTTTAGATGTTGATGGACTTTTATTTCATTCATTTACTTATATGCAGTGCTGAAACTTGAACTCAGTGCCTCACACATGTTAGGCAAGCTCTCTACCACTAAGACACAACACCAGCCCCTCTATGAATATTAATACCACATGCCAAGTGGTTGCTGACTCTTCCTCTGGAGATGACCCATGTTCTCGCAAAAAGGTGTATCCCTTGCTTTACCCCCAAAACTTCACATTCTCAAGATGACTGGTATTGTTCTTTGCATCCTCAAGATGGTTTTCATTCTCCCTTAAATGTGTATTTTTACCACTTAAAATAGTCTCTTCCCTGAGATATCGCACATTCTCCCTTTAATATGTATCTACTTTTATAAATAGTTTTGTTTCTCTAACTGGAATGAGGTGAAATTGTTTTCCATCTTGTATGCCAAGGGCCCCACTTGTCCTGAGTTGTGGTCCCTGTCTTTGGGAACTTCTCAGACTTCCAGTAAAACCTTTATTCTTCCACTGTTAATATGATGTTATATGTTTTTCATAACTACTCTCACAAAGGTTGAGGAAATTTCCTTCTTTACTAGTTTCCTTGTTTAGAGAGAGATTTTATTGGAAAAATATGTTGGATTATGGCAAATGGTTTTTCTATAGTAATTGAGATATTTATATACTTTTTTTCCTCCCCTCTATTAGTATGGTATGTCACATTGATTTTTGTGTTGGGAACAAGTCTTGTGTTTCTAGAATAAATCTACTTTGTCATGGTATATTATGTTTTTGATACATGGCTAGTTTGGATTAATAGTAATTCCTTGAGGACTTTTTTATCCAAAATCTAGGGAAATTTATTACCAGTCCTATACCATAGACCTGACATTGGAGTCCCAAAAGAACAAGGTTGGCCACTTGTCTCAATTGACCGAACAGGAGACAAATGGTAGAAGAAGGAATTTATTCTCAGTGTGCCCTTCCTAGGAAGAAAAACAGACTAACAACTGAGGGTCTATTTCTCTGAGATGGTAAAGAATCTTGGAGTTACATGGGGAAAGAGCAAAAGCAAGGGTCTGGGTATTGCATAGCTGGTGATGTTGATCAGGCCATTGTCTAGTTGATCCTTGTCTTAGAATCAGTCATGCAGAGGCTTCTCATCAACAAGAAGTTGGTACTGCTTGGGGGGGTGATTTTGAATCTCTTCACAAAATACTTATCCTTCAGATCTACCATTCCTAGAATCCAAGGTGACTATTCTACAGAATGAGCAAGACATTAAGGCAAGATGAAGTTAGTTAGGTTAACAAATGGGCCATCCTTCAGGTGTAGGACAATGACTGACAATTCTAGGTACCACTCCTATTGTCCAGATACCATTTCATAAAAGCTGGTGGCTGATAATCTGTTATGATCTCTTTGTAAATCTTAAATGTGTCTTAAATATATCTAATTACTCTTATCTTGGTGTCCTTAGTCTTGGAGGCAGAGGAGGGAGATTAGGTAAACTTAGGGCTAATGCAAACACTTTTTAAAAGATTAATATGGCTACCTGCAGAATTGAGCAGGAATCTGACCCAAAGTTTAGGATAACAAAAGGATACAGATGCAGTATGAAAGCAGACATGCTCAGTTTTTATTAAGTTTTCAGTTATCCACAAAATATCTTTAGATCCAAATGAAAAATCACTGTTTTCAGTAAAAGCAGCACTTTCATCCCTGTTGTAGTATCAGTCTGTAGACTCCTAAAATGCATTAGAAAATATTCTATTTATTGAGAATTTTTGTAAAGAGTTGGTATGATTTCATACTTGAATGTTTGATAGTATTCATTATCAAAACTGGTCTTGAACTGTGTGTGTCTGTGTGTGTGTGTGTGCGCGCGCACACACACGCATGTGCTCCCGTGCGTGTGCATACTGAATGTTTTTTTTATTCACTAATGAACTTTTTACTTTTTATAGGTTTATATATGTGGAAACAAACTAAACTTCCTATCCACCTTATGAAGCTTTGATAATTTGAGACCCTTAAGTAAACTGATAATGGGCAGATTAACAGGAGAAAAAGCAAACAAATTTATTAATATGCAAGTGAACAAAATTTATAAAGTATGAAATTTAAATAAAGTGTCAGGTGGTTGAAGCTTAAACACATTCTTCATAGGGCAGAGAGAAGTAGGAGCCATAGACAATTTAGAAGAAAAGTAAATGAATTTTAAGAAGGATGAATGGGTCCCCCAATATTCCAGGACTATGTTCCTCTAAGTTTTTGGGAAGGTGACAAGTTATGGGAAGGTCAGGGTGGAACTGCATTGTAAACATAGGCTGCTTTTCTCTGTAAATGAAGTTTTCAGGCAATAGCACACAGAAATGCTAGATCTTTCCAAATTGGTGTGGTGATGAACTCTAGCTTCTTCATTATTTCAGGAAAGAGATCCAAGACAATTGTATTCTTTCCAAAGAAACTCCCTTTGTCAAGAAAGATAAGTTCAGAGCAAGATTTTTCCTGCATTCCAGGAGACAGAGGCCTGAGAAACAGAGTTGGGGGATTGGAGGGTTGGGATAAGATCAATCTTGATTGCTTTTTCAGTTTAAAGTACTCTGAGAAGTGTAGTTCTTTAGTGTATCATTTGTGGAGCATCAGCATAGATCAATCTATACATTGTATTTTTCTTTGGGTTAGTTTTTTATCTGTATCATCCTAAAAATTTGTCCTTTGCATCCAGGTTATCTAATTTGATGGTATATAATTGACCTTAATATTTAATTTTCCATACTTTTTGTAAGTTTGCTAATAATATTATTATGGATATTAGTAAATAATAGTACCATCTTTCATTTTTGCTTGGTCAGTCCAGTTAAAGGTTTTTAAATTTGGTTTGTCTTTTCAAAGAACCTATTTTTTTATTTTGTTGATTTTTAAATCACTTATTTCTTCTCTAATGGTTTACTATTTGCTTCTAATTATTTTGGATGCTCTTCTCCCAAGTTTTGTAGTTTCTTAAGATGAATGATTAAATTATATATTTTGAAACACTTCTTTTTTTTTTCTTTCTACATTTTTTATTGGTGCACTGAAGTTGAGCATAATGATGGGACTGGTTGTTACTCATTCGTACATGCACACAGCAATATAATTTGGCCAAATCACTTGCCAGCACTTTCTCTCTTCTCCTTTCCCCTCACCTCCTGGTGCCTTTCCTCTACTGATTTCCCTTTGATTTTCATGAGATCCCTCCACCCCAACACACACTTTTTTCTTTTCCTTTTTCTTCTCTACATGTCACATATGAGAGAAAACATTTGACCTTTGACCTTCAGAGTTTGACTTATGTTGCTTGGCATAATGTTCTCAAGTTCATTCATTTTTCTGCAAAAGACATACCTTCATTTACAATATCTCTTCTTTTATGGTGTTTACAGTTTTACATTTTCCAATGAACAATGTTTTCAATGAATTCCATAAATGTTAATATGTTATATTTTTCTTTTCATACATTTTTTTTGTGGTGCTGGGAATTGAACCCAGGGCCTTGTGCATGTGAGGCAGACACTCTACCAACCGAGCTATATCCCCAGCCCTCTTTTCACACATTTTAAAGTTTTTTTTTTTTTTAGATTTCCATTTTTATTTCCTCTCTCATGCATTAGTTATTTAGAAATATGGTTTTCTTTAACCATATACATATTTCTGAAATCCCCAAATTCCCTCTGGATATCTGATTTTAATTTCTGGGAATTCTCTGGGAATTCTCTGGGAATATACACTGTATGATTTCAGTCCTTATACATTTGCTGAAATTTGTTTTGTGTCCAAATATGACTTCTTGTTTTTAAGGTTCCATATATTGAAAAATGTTTCCTCTCCTCCTATAATTGGTGAGATGTTCTATAGATACTTGCCATGTGTAAATGTTTCTTAGTATTGCCAAAGTCTCTGGTTCTTTGACTATTTATTATATTCACTAAGATAGGAAGGTGGAATTTTCATCCTTTATTGTTGAATTATTGATTTCTTCCCTTTGCATATTATGTTTGTCAACTTTTGCATTTCATACTATGGGGCTCTATTGGTAGGCACATATAAGTTTACAGTTGTTATGTGTTGATGTAGTGACCTTTCATCGTTTTAAACTCTCCAACTTTGTCTCTAGTAAAATTTTTGTCTTAAAGTCTATTTTGCCTGATTTTTTTAGACATTCCAGCTCTCTTTTGGTTACTGTTTATGTGGTATGCAATTTTTATGCATTTATTTTCAGTCCTTTTGTATATTTGGATCTAAAATTGCTCTCCTATACACAGAATACAGTTGAATCATGTTTTATTTTATTAATTCTTCTAAATATAGTGTAGGTGTATTAATATATTAGGGCTGGTACAACAAATTATCACAAATTTGGTGGCTTCTAACAGCCTTAGTCCATTCTCTCATGGTGCT
>JAJEJO010000485.1:839322-962498 GCA_020662805.1 Glaucomys volans
TGGATGATGTTGGAGACTGTTATGCTAAGTGAGATTAGCCAATCCCAAAAATCCAAGGGCCAAATGGTCTCTCTGATAAGTGAATGATGATGCATAATGCGGGGTGGAGGGGGGGCAAGAATGGAGGAAGGCTAGATAGCATAGAGGGAAGGGAGGGATGGGGTCGAGGTGGGGGGTAATAATAACAGAATGTGTGACAGACATCATTGCCTTGTGTACATGTATGCATGCACAGATGGTGTGACTGTACTTTGTGTACAATCAGAGAAACAATAGTTGCACTCCATTTGTGTTCAATGAATCAAAATTAAATAAATGAAAATAAAATAAAATAATTTTAGATAAAAAAAAAAAAGATTATCTGACCTTCTTTTGAACATCATAAGACCCTCAGGTGAGAAAAATCCTTCATACTCAAAGGAAAGGAATGTCTTTATCTCTGTTAACACGGGCCCAGCAATGAATCCTAACAAGGAGAGCCTGATAAATTCCTCCAGTTTCCTGCCAACAGACCATATCCCTCTAGTCTAATCAAGTCTCCACAACTATCCACTTCATCTTCAAAATTGAAATTAAAATACATTGGCTTTCTCATTTCTTTGAGGCTTATTTCTGAAGCTAATATGTCAAAGGAAACATCAAAAACATGTATTTGTTTTTGTCTTCTTAATTTTTTTAAGTATGGTTACTTCAGCCATGAACCTTGCAACAGACAGGGAAAGTATATCACTTTCTTCCTTATAAAGTTTTCGTATATTAATTTAAACTAGACCAACCAAGTAACTCCTGCCTGTAGCTGTGCTAAGAAGCAAGCTGTCAGTCTTTAAAAAAAGTATCCCTTTAAACATGCTTCCGAGATTTTCTCTTTTCCTTTGGTTTTCAGACTTTTTTATGAGTGATTTTTTTTTCCTTTTTGGATTTTTTCTATTTGAGAATTATCGAGTCTGTTCAATCTGTGGGTGAGGATTACTAGTTATGAAACTATCTCAGCCTTTATGACTTCAAATATTTATTCTTCTCTGCTTCTTTCTTTTTACCTGGACTTCAGTTACGCATGTTCTTTTCCTTAACAAGTCCTTAATATACCATTTTCCTGTACTTTCTATGATTTTATCTCTGATTTAGTCAGATGATTTTCTTCAAACATACAGTACAATTCAACGATAATTCATTCTGTCACGTGTTTCTCATTTATATTTTTTAATTCTTAATTTTAGTGGTTTATTAACTTTGGTTTTTGCATTTAATTTTTCTAGTTTTGTGCCATTTTTATCTTATTAGTCACATACTTTTAGAAGTCATTTTCTATATCTCATAGGTCTGTCTTGTCTATTTTATTTTTTTTCTTGTCAATATTCGATTAGTCCATGTTTTCTTGTATGTCTTGCTACTATTTTTTTTTTAATTGCATGATTTACATTGTAGTTAAAATACTGAAAATTCTTTTGGTTTTCTGGATGATGTTACTTCCCTCAAAAATATTTTTCTTTTCCTCCTGTAAGACAGTCTTGAATCAGATCACATCAATCCAATCAGTCTGCACAGATTCAGGCTGACTTCTTTACTCCGGGCATACTGCCTTGCAGGTGCCTCTCTGAACAGTGTTGTTAGCTGAGCTTCTCTCCATGCCAAGCTCTAAATCCCAACTTGTGTCTCCTCAGCAAGGGAAATGGTCAAAGTTCTTCTTACCCTCTTTTATAGCATTATCAAAAGTCGAATTCCACCAAATGGTGTCAAATACCAGGTTTAGTTTCTGTGATTTATCTTCTCTCCTAGCCTGGGTTCCACAGGTTCTTACTGCCTTGGTAATATGACCAATGTTTTCAAAGATTTTGAAAAATATTTTTCCTGATTTTCTGGTTGTTCTCAGGAGAAGGCTTGATCAAGAAAAATTATTGGCTATTATTGCAAAGAGATTTGTAGCCATTTATTTGATATACAGAAGTTATATATCTTCTTTATTTACCAACATGCAAACTGCAACTTTCCATAAATAGGGATTTTCTCTAAAATCATTTGAATTTATTATCCATGAAGAAGCAAAATCATTAAATATACTGAATACTTAAATAGGGCTGTGTCCTATAAGAGTTAATCCTAGGACAAATCCTAGAACTATGCATGAGAAGCTGGACATAGTTTTAAAGGCATCTCTATCAAGATACAAACAGAGCACTGACACGTTTTCCTAGGGCAATTCCTGGGGCAACTCACCAGATATGCAAGAATGATACCTCTGGTAAGAAAATCAGAAAGCCTTAAGACACCATGACAAAACTCAGATATGATTCTGAAAACTTTAAGTAACTATGGATCTATTTGATAAGATGGGAGAAGATGTGGGATATTCCACATAACAGTTCAATTTGAAGTCAAGTGGGCTTCAGCAGAAAGATGAATTCTTCTGGGTCAGAAGGCTGGAATTATGATCCCCAGTCCTTGTAAACAGAACTGACAAAACCTAGGTAAAATGCTGGGGATTTATTTCAGATTAAATTTATAGGTGGGGAGGGAAGATCAGAGGTGCTAATAGAAAAGATTTGAAAGATGAAAGTGAGTAAAATAATTGAATTCGACTACTGACAACCTATATTCAAAATTAAAACAAAACAATGAAAACTCCATGAAAGGTGGTGATTTCCCTAGTTGGAAGCAGAGTAAAGTGGAAAAAATGAGAAAAATTGTCTAGCCTAGCATTTGGTAAAGTTGATAAAATAAAGAAGTTACTGTTTGAGAAACTGTTGAGAATTAGTAGAAACTGAGATTAAGAATCCAAATCCAGATTTCACAGTGACAGGAACTCATCTTTCTTGGATGACTATAATAGTATTCTTTAGCATTTACCCAATATTTTGACAGTCTTTTAATATTTTAAACCTTATATCTGCATTATGTTCATAACACTCTCCCATAATTAAAATAGCCTAAAATCAAGCACCATCTCATGACAGCTCATTTGCATGTTCCCGCTTCTTCAGTCGCCCTTGTATTGACACAATATTGACTATGTCCCTAACTGAAGGAAATGAGACTGTCTCATTCATTTCTGCAAGTCTATGTCTCCTTTTACAGTGTTAAATATAGAGGCAATATTTAAGAGTTGTTTATTGATATGCCATTCAATAATTGCTCATCAATTTAATGTTGGCAGGCTTAAGCAGGTGTTAACCCAAGATAGAACCAGAATAACAGGACAGATCTGTACAGCGAATAGAAAATAGTTAAATGTTGCAATAAATTATTAGCATCTAATGAAAAGAAGCACTTTGTAAACTGTTGGTCAAGGTATGATCCTATTCTATTGAGGAAAATTCTTCTCACAGTCATGTAGTAGTCTAGACCAAGCAAATGAACCAGGGCAATCAACAGGCAACAGATGTT
The DNA here is from genome assembly GCA_020662805.1 of Glaucomys volans. Lineage (NCBI taxonomy): Eukaryota > Metazoa > Chordata > Mammalia > Rodentia > Sciuridae > Glaucomys > Glaucomys volans. The sequence continues at coordinate 842,704 of JAJEJO010000485.1, forward strand.
GCAGCCAGATGGCCCTTTAACTTGAAAGCAGTTAACTTGTACTCAGGTGGTTTTATTTCTTTAAACATGTTCTATAGTCTGTCCCCTTATTTTATATTCAGTAATTAGAGGGCAGTTAAATATTTTGTGCTATTAATTTAATTAATGTAGCTTTAATGAAGTATAAAAGACAAATTATTGAATTTCAGATGGCTCAGTTTAATTCACATAATATAGTCCAAGTTTTCAAACCTTGTGCCCTATGGTTGACCTTGTAAAAACAAATTTATTAAAAAATAGTAAATGTTGATTACTCCCTCAGCAAACCACTTTTCCTTGATACATTTTCTGGTCCTGAAAGTAGGGAAAATTAAATTTTGAAGTGGATAGATAAACTCGGAAGTGAAAATTTCAAGATTATTATACAAAATGGAAAGTTGCAGTGATAAATTTTCTAAGATTACTTTCTCATAAGACACAGAGTAGTAATACTACAAGAGCACCCTCAAGCACTATTTCAAAAAACATAACATCAATAGAGAAGAAATAATAGCAGGCCACAAAGGCATAGCAATTGGATATGGGCTCCTGTTTTGAAGAAAACAGCAGGCTGAACCCAAGGCTAAGAGGTAAGGTAGTTCTGCAGGCTATAGCTACTGACTCTGAAATGACTGTCAATCACATAATGGTAAGACTATCATGAGTGTGAAATAATGCCTCAAACAATGACACCTCCTAATACAAATAACAACACTGTTGGTACACAATCTATAATGTGATTTATGTGGAGTTTTATAAAAATTTGGTCTTCAAAGATAGTATCTTATTATTGCTTCAAAGGATATAAATCCAAATACTTCCTAAAGCATAGCATAATTATTTCATTTTTAAATTTTTTTATTTGACCCAAGGTATACTGTTTTCTCCTGCAGAATATAAATTCTAGCAAAACATTGTATTAAAAGAATAGAAACTTTGAATTAAGATTCTAAGAAAATTTCTATAGCTATCAGTCAGGTATTATTATGTCCATTTTATGAATGAGGAAAAATGATTCTCCTGTTCTTTCTTGAAAATATTAGGGGTGGAAGTGAATGGGGATAAAATGATCCTTGAATTTCTGTGTCTTTGGATTGTCTTTCAAGGTGCAATCAGTTATACATATCCCACAGTATAAAGGCAAGGATTTTATAGGTCCTTACAATATAAATGAGCCATTCCTTTTTTTATTATTTAATTTAATTTTTTTGGTACTGGGGATTGAACCGAGGAGGACTTAACCACATCCCCAATCCTTTTTTGAATTTTATTTAGAGACAAGTTCTCACTGAGTTGCTTAGGACCTCAATAAGTTGCTGACCCTGGCTTTGAACCTCTGATCCTCCTGCCTCAGCCTCCAGAGCTGCTGGGATTACAGGCATGCACCACCATCCCCTGCTAAGTCAGTTATTCTTTTCAAGAGCACAGCAAGTTGTTTACTACTAAATCAGACAGATCATTTTAGTCCTTATCTTACAAAACCTCATGAATTTTTTCCAAAATGCTTTATTATTATTTTAGTAACCTCTAGCTAATGTCTTCCTGGCTCCTCTTATTTGTGGTTTTCTTCCTTGTCTCCTAATGGTTATTTTTCTAAATGAGTTCCATTGAAGAATAAAATTTGAATGAAATTGTTAGGAATGTGAGGATGCTAGTTAAGCAGGGATGTGAAGGGACAAGTTTGCAGGGAAAGAAAACAATTAGAACAATGTCCCTAAGACAGGAGTGTGTCTATAATTTCAAGGAATCACAGTATGGAAGGTGCTGCTGGGGCAGAGTTAGAGAGGGAAGAATTGCAGAAGATGAAGGCAGGTAGATCCTAGAGTTACCACAGTCCATGAAGCTTTGTTCAATCTGTAGGGTCTTTGAGTAAAATAAGTGGTTACTAAGAGTTTTACCAAGCAAAGCACCATAGATTTTAAAAATATTCACTTCAGCTTTTGTTTTAAAAGATAATTTGAAGGCATAGTGTGAAAGAAGAGATTTTAGTTAGGAAGCAACTACAACAATGCACTTGAGATATTGCAGTTTTTCTACCGTAAGTATAGAAGTAGATGTGGTAAGAAATAATAGAATTGTAGAAACATCTTGAAAGTAGGACTAACAGGATTTCCTAATGACCTCAATATGAGACGTGAGAGCCAAAAAAGATTCGATAGTAACTTCAACAGTTTTGATGTGGGAAGCTGGAGAAGCTAATTGACTTCGCTATAGTTGGAGAAGGCTGTGATGCAGCAGATTGCAGTGGGAGGGGAAGGTTAGGAAAAGGGACTGGTCAAGCTTTACGTTTTGAATATGTTGAATTCAACCTGACTACTAGACATGTGAGTGAAGATGTTGAATCCATTGACTGTGTGTTTGGATTTCAGAAAAGAGATTTGGATTGAAAATATTAATTGGAAATAAGTAGCATAAAAATGACAGAGCCATGAGCCATAATGAAGTAATCAGAAATGTGAATGTAAATTGAGAAGAGCATCAAGGACCAAGCCTATAGAAATACCAACATTTCAAGGTTGAGAAAAGAAAAAGAAAGCAATAAAGGAGAAGAGAAAAAGTGATTAAGGAAAAAGAAGAAAAACAGGAGAACATAGCACAGGTTCCTGGATGTCCAATGAAGAAACTAGACAGTTCCCCAATTTATTATGATTGGATTTATGATTTCTAAATTTTATGATGATTTAGAAGTGATATGCATTCAGCAGAAACCTGTTATGGTTATGGTTTAAATGTGGAATCCCCCAAAAGCTCATGTGTGAGACAATGCAAGATTCAAAGTAGAAAGATTGGATTGTGAGAGTCTTAACCCAATCAGTGAATTAATCCCCTGATAGGGATTAACTGAGTGGTAACTGAAGTGGTAGGGTGTGGTTGGAGGAGGTGGGAATTGGGGGCGTGGCTTTGGGTTATATATTTGTATTTGGAAAGTGGAGACTCTTTCTCTGCTTCTGATCATGTAAGCAGCTTTCCTCTGCCATACTTTTCTGCCATGAGCACTGAGAAATGGAGTCCACCTTCTATGAACTAAGACCTCTAAAACCATGAGCCCCTAAACAAACTTTTCCTCCTTTAAAATTGTTCAGGTCAGGTCCAATAGTTAACAGGAGCAAAAAATCTGACTAAAACAACTCTATTTCAAAATTAAAATTTTGACCTTTCTCCAGGCTTCCAACAGTCTCTTACAGGGGTGGGCAGCCCTAGGGCCATGCAGCTCCTCTTCACTCACAGTTACCAGGTAAACAGCTCATGATCTACAGTGCCCTTTGCTGCTGTGCTAAAATATTGGGTTGGTTAGGTGTTTCAACTGTGTTTTGTCCTTAGGAAATTTTCAAGTTAGGGTTAGGGTTCAAGCTTATTGGAATGTAACCTCATTTTAAATCAAGAAACTTCTAACAAACTGGGTATGTGGTGCACAGGTATAACCCCAGCAACTCCAGAGGCTGATGGCAGGAGTATTGCAACTTCAAGGCCATCCTAAACAACTTAGCGAGGCCCTGTTTCTAAATAAAATATAAGAAAGGGGCTGGGGATGCAGCTTCGTGGTTAAGTGCCCCTGGATTCATTCTCTGGTACCAAAAAAAGAAAAAAAAGAAAAAAAAAGAAAAACGAAAGAGTGAACAATTAAAACTGAACCTTGACCAGTGAATTTGGCAACGTGGAAATCATTAATGACTTTGATGACTATTTTCAATAGAATTGGATTATAAAAGTTTGATTAATGTGTTTTAAAGTAGAATGGAAGCAGCTATATTAGAGACAGAAATTATAGAGAATTTTTTCAGGAACTTTGCAGTGAAGGAGACAAAGAAAAAGTAGTAGGAGTTTGAGGGACTGATATTTAATTTTCCTTTTTATCCACAGTATGAGATAACATGCATAAAACATTGTTATAATATTCCCTAGCTCCCCCCACCTGACTGTATCTTTTCCTTTATCCTCAATACTTTACAGATCTGGTCATTTATTAAACCCTGTTGTTGTTTCCTTTATATCTCTTCAATATCATGCAGGTCAAGTAATTTTCTTCAAACTCCCTAGTCCATTCTAATTTTTTCAGATATTCCTGAAGCAATCTATGAATACAATGCTTCCTATGACTTTCACTTTTATCCTCCTCTGATTCAATCATCAAACCACCACTGAGTAAATTATTTCATTGCAATACAAACTTGATTACATTAATCTCTTCAAAATACTTACATAACTGTTTATCATCTACAAATAGGTTCAAGATTCTATATTTCTCTAAGGAAAATCAGACTTTTTTATTCCTTATTTAAAAGCCTACAATGAGCATTCATAATCTGCTTGATAAAATCAAATCTCTTCAATTAGTCACAATAGGCTTTTGCAAATCTGGCTCTTGCTCATCCTTTGGTTCACCTTCCACTCAAACTCAGAAGCAACTGGAAGGCAAGATTTTTTTCCTACCATGTTCAGGACTGCATGTCTGATGTGAATTAATTAATTATGAACTGTATAAATGGATGAATGAACTATATCTTCTTGACTTTTGCAATACCTATCAAACATGAAGTGAAAGTGCAATTGTGGTTAAGTTTCATGACATAGAAAGGACTCAGACATTTTTTACCTGTCTATATACTCTTCAGTTTCTAACCAAATGGAAAAGGCACTACCCGCACCGGTTTTGTCTTTCTCTATTTTCTGTCTTTTCTCACATTCCCTTTAATACCCTGAGAGAGTTTCTTTTTGTTCACTTTTATTAGAGGTATGATCTAAATGGGATAATATAAAATTATTTCAGCAGGAAATGGAAATAAGTTACAGTGATGTTAGGTCTTCCATCCTGGGCTATAAGTATGAACATGTACTATTTATGTACCTTTGGATATTAAAGATAAGGACAGGTTTATGGCACCAAACTTTGGAAATCATGTCATGAGTTAAGAAATCTGTACAATATAAATCATGACTGATATCCATCTGTTTCATATTATATTGAACAGTTTGTTGTGGCACAAAACTCCACATTCACCATGTATTTTATCAATTCTGTTTCATAGGGTGCGTATTTTAATGTGATATGACATTGTAAATGAATGTCATTATTATTTTCATTAAGGAAAGGATAATTATGAAGAAAGAAGCACATTTTTCTGTCACAGTTAATGCTGCAAGAGTTGCGGGTCTGCTGATAAGAAAGGGACCCTGAGGCTCGAACACTGAATATGTCTGACTATAGCTGTCTCCTCTACTAATGATCGAGTGTGCTATGGAATGCATGCTGCTTTAACTAACATGTAAAGTGGACACTGGTGGACTCAAAAGCAGACCATCATTCTTTATTAAAGAAGAAAGCCCATCATTCCTCAGAATACATTTACATAATCACACAAAAAGCTGAAACCTTAACTTTCATTCTCTCAGATAATAGAATCATTTGTTAAGGAACAATTTTAAAAGTTCTCAGTTACTTTCAAATTTCAGGTCCTTGAGGACAGAAGCATAAACTTACTACATAGCTGTTTGATATTTTGTGACCTCTCTTGGAAGTCACATAGCATCACTTCTCTATTCTCTACTGTTGAAAGAATGACAAGCCACCTAGATTCAAGGGAAAGGAAGACGCATCTTCTGTAGGGGGGAATGTTACAATTATGTCTTGAAGAGAGCACACTTTATTTTTCCTTTCCTGGATTGACCTTCTTGGAAAATATTTTGTCTCATCATCGTTTTAATCTGAGTGTTCTAATAGTAGCAGTCTCTGTAGAATTATTATTGCCTGAATTTGATAGTTAAAAGAAAGATGTTTTGGAATGATTCATTATGTAAAAACTTTTCCTACAAAATTAAACCTAAAATTTGCTCTATATTTGATAGAAATATGAATTATCTAACACAGTTGCCCTACAAAATAACATCACCTGTTTGTCTTCCCTGATCTTCAACTCCCTCAATCCATTAGTTTTTAAATTTGAGTCCAAAAATAACCCAAAAGAGTATACATTTAATTAATACCCAATGGTGTATTACTACCTTGAAAAGGTAGAATAATGCCATAGTACCATTAGTTAGTTTTCTAGATTAGAAAGGTAGATTTGCTGTAGAAAAAGCACATAGAAGTAGAGGACTATTGTATTAGGTAGTAAAACCAAACTATTTTTCCTACTCCCTTGCCACTCAACACAAGACACATTTGACACTGGGTATGCATAGTGTTTTCTCCACACACCAAGTAATTTTCCAGTGGACATTAACTGGGTATTTGCAGTTTAACTCAGTCTCATACTATCTACCTGAAGATAGCATCAGATTCCACAGGTTGAGGACTCAGACCCAGGAGACACATTACATTTCAGAAGCAAATTGCAAATCCCAGGTTGTTCAACTGACCAATTAGGGGGAAGAATGAACTGTCACATGGAGAGATGCATGGAATAAGGTATATGGGAAAGGGTACAGGTTTTTATGAACTCGCTGGCCTAGCCACCCCATTTTCTTAGCAACAAGGAAGCCTCTTCACACTGTAGTTCAGGTTTTTATGGAGGCTTCACTATGTAAACAAGATCAGTTAACTCCACTTCCAATTCAACTCCCCTTCCTACAGAATGGGGAGTGAGACTGTAAGTCCAACTTCTAATCATGCCTTAGGCTTACTGGTGACCAGCTCCCATGCAGAAAAACACCAAGACTCACTGCAGTAGAACAAAAGACATTAATATTTCCAAGAAAATATCAAAGGATTAGGAGCTCTGTGCCAGGAGTGAGGGTGAAAGACTAAATATTAGAACAAAATGTGCACCTAAAAACCCTAGCACTCAGGAAATTACAAGTTTCACTGTGAGGTAGGGGAGGCAGAGACCAAACAGAATTTTTATTATCTATTATAATATCATAAATATGTTCTTCAATTGATAATGCAGTGTTAATGAAACTTGAGATCAAACCTTCAGGAAGTGAAAGGAAAACTTCCATGGATATGTCCAGTGCCTCATCTGAGAGGCATTGGGGCTGTCCATTTTCATTTTCATTTTAAACTTTCCTTAGATAATCCTTAGGAACTTTGCACATGCTCCTTTCTCCACATGGAATTCACTCCCAAACCTTGGTGATTTACCTAACTTTTCACTTAAAAATATTGATTAGAATGTCACGGCTTTAAACTGGCCCTATCTTACTTTGCATTTCAAAATATGACAGAAAATGTCTTTAGTTGATTTGTTTCTCACTATTGGCACCTGGTGAGTGGCATGATACCTGGATAATAATTAAATATTTGTCACAGTCATGAACACATGAATGACCCTTTATACAATGACAGAACAAAATCAGGCCATTCAGTCATTGGATTCCCAATTCTAGGCACTAATAATTGAAATTCATCATATAACCCTAATATGTCAGAATCTGTTTCGCATCTCATTCACATGATGCATTGAATGGGGAAAAATGTATAGATTTTGGTTTAATGTCTCAAAATATTTAGCATTGTTCCCTCAAATTTAGCTGAAAAAAACAAGTGAACTGGGCATAAAACAGAAAAGGAGCAGAATAGAACCTTGTATTTGCCATATTCTTATAAGCCTCGACTTAAAATGGTTCAGTTTAGTAACTTTCAACTTCTCAATGATGCACAGGTGATAGGCACACAGTAGATACTAAGCTTCAAATTTTGAATTTTGATATTTTTCAGGTTAACAATTTGGCATATAATATTCTACTCTCACAATGTTGAGCAGTATTGCATTAAAAATTGCATTAATTAAATTAATGCAATTTAATTACATTAAAAATGCAATTAGGAGGATCACAGCTGATAATCTTCAGTGGATTTTGATGTTAAGCAGTGATACTTGGTAAGTTAGATATTTTGTTTCTCTGTTGTTTGTTTAAGAGAAGGGTATCTTATTATGTCCCCCAGGATGGCCCTCAACTCCTGAGTGCTATCAGTCCTCGCTCTTCAGCCTCACAAGTAGCTGGGACTACAGACACAAGCCACCATCCAAAATTAGCTCTTTTAAATGCATGTTTTTACTTTTTATCTTTTAAGTTTTTTTATTTCCTCATATTTTATTGGTGCATCATAGTTGTGCATATTTCTGGGATTTGTTGTTACATATTCATATATGCACACAATATAACAATATAATTTGGCCAGTATCACTCCCCAGAATTTCTCCCCTCCCTCCATGTGTCCCACCCTTTTGTCCCTTTCCTCTACTGACATCCCTTTGATCTTTAGAAGATTCACACTCACCTTTGTTTTCCTTTATCCTCTCTAGCTTCCACTTATGAAAGAAAGCATAAAACCCTTATCCTTCTGAGATTGAATGATTTTGCATAACATGATGGTCTCTAGTTCCATCCATTTTCCTGCAAATGCCATGATTTTAATTTTCTTTATGAATAAATAAAATCCACTGTGTGTGTAAACTACATTTTGTTTATTCATTCATCCATTGATGGACACATAGGCTGGTTCCATAGTTTGAATATTGTGAATTGTGCTGCTATAAACATGGGTATGCATGGGTCACTGTAGTAGGATGACTTTAATTCTTCAGGGTAAATAACTGAGAAGTGGTATAGCGGGGTCATATGGTAGTTCCATGACTAGTCTTTTGAGGAACATCCATACTTATTCCCATAGTGGTTGAACTAATTTACAATTCCCACCAACAGTGTAAAAATGTTCCTTTTTCTCCACATCCTCTCCAGAATTTATTATTTTTTGTGTTCTTGATGACTGCCATTCTGACTGGAGTGAGGAAATAGTATAGCTTTGATTTGCATTTCCCTAATTGGTAATGGTGTTGAACATTTTTCCATGTATTTGTTTGCCATTTGTATTTCTTCTTTTGAAAAGTATCTGTTTAATTCATTTGCCCATTTATTAATTGGGTCATTTTCCTTTTTTGGTGTCAAGCTCTTTCAGTCTTTTATACATTCTAGATATTAATCCTCTGTCAGAAGAGTAGGTAGCAAAGATTTCCTCTCATTCTGCAGGTACTCTCTTCACATTCCTAATTGTTTTCGGTACAGAAACTTTTTAATTTAATGTCATCCCATTTGTTTATTAACTCTTGACATTATTTCCTGAACTTTAGGGGTCCTTTTGAGAAAGTCGTTTCCTGTACCTATATGCTGTAGTGTTAACCCTACATTTCTTGTAGTGTCTTCTCCTTACTTTCTGGTCTAATTTCCAAGTCTGATTCATTTTGTGTTGATTAATAAATAAACTTTTTAACACAGAAAATGTGAACCACAATGAGTCAGTTTCAAGATATTTTTATTCTTTGCTATTTTGATAACATTCAGCAAACATTAAAAAATAGAGATTTTTACCTGTTTGGGTTTATTCTCTGCTGAAAGAAACTAGAACTGTGTTATTTATAGAGCACTCAAAAGCCATAAAATGCTATTTGGTCATGTGTAAGTAATCAGAACCGATCTCAATTGCTATTTTATTTTATGCTTGCTTTTCTTTTCCTCCAAACATAAGTTTCAAAACTATTCTGGAGCAATAATGTAAATGTAGTTTTATGTTTTAGGTGTAAGAGCTGTAAATGGTACTCTTTCTGAATAATGTTGTAAGCATGGAAACCAACAAATAGCAAGGTGGAATTAATGAAAATAGTACATAAATACTTAAAAGTTGGGAAACTCAAGCACTCTTAGCTACTTTCCCTAAATTATTGTAATTTTTCAGGTTGAGAATAAAAACAAATCATTCATTTTTTACATATACACATTAAGATCTTTTGGATGCTAGTATTATTTATCCTAGTTCCCATTATCTTCTTATTTTATATTCCTCTGGTGTACGGAGAAGTAGAAATTGTTGTGATAGCATCTATTATAACTGTTGTATATTTCTAAAAACTCAAAACTCAAAACTTAGACTTCCTGTAGTATTCCTCTTCTCACTAGAGCTGGAGGACCTGGAGGTTCTGAGGTATGACAGAGAGGGCAGAATAGTCCAGAAAGATTGCCACCAATGGTGAGATCCTGTGCCATTTACAAAATGCACAGCAAGTAAATGTCTGTCTTTCCCTGCCCTGAGTTCCCATAACAGAAAAGAAGACAGGAAATGTGGTTGTATTTTCTGTACTGATATGATTAGAGTGAATGACAAATGAACAGCTCTGCAGTGGCCAAAACTCTCTGACAAGGGCTCTATTGACTCTGTATGCAATAGACTTTTTCCTCCATGACCTAACATTTATTTGTCTTTCCACATGTCCTTACAGGTTTTCCCCTCAGGGTAGTGAGAGAATTGCAGAATACCCCAAGTGAGATCTCCTTCTCATTGTGTTCGCCTTTGGGTTTTCTCATTGTACAGTCACTAACTTGAAGGAGAAATGCCATTCCCAGAGCACATGCAGTCTGTTGTGAACTTAATTTGCCCATTCATCATCTGCTATTCTTTGAGGGGCCCTCACTTTGGTGTAACTAGAGTGAAAAATTCTTCAGTATCTCTCTTCTTATGTTCTTTGCAAATCCATAATGTCTTTTTTGACCTGTGGATATGCACATCCAAATCACTCACTGTCTTTCTGAAATTTATATCAAGTAACCCAAATAAATTTCTACTTGACATCATAAATGATTAACCTTCTGATTAATACTGCCCACTAAGTACATGCATTTAACCACTAGCTTACATAAGTTCATATTTTATCATAATTTTCTTAATATATCATGTTTTCTCATATAAAATGTTGTATAATATCACAAGTGTGTATCACAACTGCATTTTATAATTGTGTTAACATGATTTTATTCTAATAATTCATAATAAAATGTTTTTGGACACTATGGCTTATCACATTTTTATCATTTATGAGAACATTTATTTTTTTGATACTTCAAAGAATTGGGAACAGATAGTACCATGATCTAAGGAACTAAGACTGAGACTGGTTTTATAATTTTTTGATTTACCAAAAGCACACCAGGAATAAAATAAAACTTAAACTTGTTATTTCTAGGGGTATATTTTGTGTACCTTCTACTGTATCACATTGTAGTTGTTCTAATGGCTAAAAAGTAATGGGAGGAAAGAGACACTGACTGTTAGTTTTCATTTGCATCATTTGTGATGGTGGAAAACCTGGATTTCAAATGAAATTTATTTTTAGATGGAAGGAAAGGAAGATTTTTTTCCCTTAAGAAGATATTTCAGTATTACTAAACTTATAGATTGGATAGACAATAAGAAAATTGGTTTCCTTGCCTTAGAGTTTGTTGAAAATGTTAAGTAAAAGTCTGTTATCTCATTAAAAACAAAATGTTCAATTTAATATAGTTGATTAGTGTTTCCTCTATGCCAGACCCTATTTTAGTAGCTGATAAACTCGCTAAAATTTCTTTTCTTTTTTTTTACTTAAAAGAATATGATTATCATTTATAAAAGGCAGTTCATTTTAATTTTCTTATAGACAAAAGGATATCTCTTTCAATATAAAAAGTACCTGTTTAACCTGTGTAATTATATCTCTTTCTATAATTCATAAACATTAGTGATGCAATTGGACTATGAGTATTGTAATCTTTTTCTCCTAAGGATTCTTGGCTGATAGATATTAAAATCCATGTAATATACTTCTTTAAATGCACCCTTCTTCATTAGTCATCCAATTTTTCCTCTCTTCAAAGGTTCACTCTATTCATCAAGAATTTTTGAATTTTCCTTTATTGTATTTTTGTTCTAATTCATACTCTTTCCTGTATAAGAGACATTCATGAAGCAGAAATTGCATGGCAGAGAAAATGGCTTACATGCAAATGAAATTTTTACATTCATGGTTCATAGTATGACATTAACTGTGTTTCTTCTGTTCTCTGGGTCGAAATGGCTCAGGTGTCTTGTTTCTGACTGTGGAGAGTAGGCTGTGTTACTCCATTACTGATAGAACACTGGTTTTGTGGCTGTGCCTACCCCTGAGTTAATCCATATTTAAGCAGGAGTTACTCCATTTTAGGCAAAATGTCAGTGGAGAATTGCTACACCTTGTAAAATTTCTATCCTGGTGGAGCTTTCACATCAGCAGAGCAAGACAAGTAAAAATTAAGAAGTGGGTAATGTTTCCTTTGAATTAATCTGGCGAATTTCCATTCAATATGCGCCACACATAAACTATACCCAGTACCACGAAATAGCTTTAGATATTGGCCCATTGAGGCTTCATTGTACTAACACTGTAGGATCCCAGAAATGTAAGACTACAACATCTACGAGACCAAATTAAGACTACTATGATGACTGCCTCCCTAAATTAGTAAGAATACTTCTGTTTTTTAAATCTAGTTAATTCAGTAAGGAGTGTTGGTGACTTGGATACATTGCTTCATCAAAACTGAGCTTTTGATTCCACACACTCAAAATCAACAAAGAAATAACCTGTTCCTCCTATATTTATTTCCTTTAAATTATAATGAGGACTTCATTTTTTCTGTTACTTAAGGGGAAAAAAATGGGTCATCTGGGACTCCTTACTTCCTCTCTTACTCCAAATATCATCCACTAGGAACTCCTTTTGGTGATTCTTTTAGAGTTGGTACCTGACCACTTTCCTATCGCCCAAACTACAAGGGTTTCCTGTTGTCTCCTTCTCTGACCACTCCAACATCTTCATACTACTCAACCTGCTTCCATCCTTGTCATGGCAGCCAGAGTACCATCTTTCAAGATATAAACCAAAATAATTCAGTCATTCCACAACTTCCAAAGATGGCTCTTGCTAATTCACTTAGGATACAATTAAGTCTTTAAAGTGGCCTTATTTTCACCATCCTATTTTATTCCTCTTCTCATGTCCTACTATTATCCCCCTTGGTTATATTGTTTCCAGCAAACTGGGCACCACGAACACTTGAAAGGCAGTCCTCTGCTTTAAATGTCTTTGCCAGCTATCCACAGCACTCACAACTCACCTTCAAGTCTTGGCTCTGATCTTATAAAGTCAATAAGTTCTCCCCCACTGGTTCATCTAAAATTTACCCACGTCAAGAGACACACTTTGCTGCTGGTCCACCACGTCCTGCTCTGAATGTTCTCTTTTCTATACTACTTTCTTACTATTTCTATTTACTTTATTACTATTATATAATATACTTGCATTTTTATCTTTGTATTGCTTCTTTCTGCACTCTAAAAACAAGTACAGCATTTTTGGTTTGATTCTCCAAAAGTACAATATTCTTTGTGTCATGAATTTTTTTTCCAAAATTATGCCTACTGTGTAGTTTGATAAAGAATGGTGATAGTCATTTAATTTAATCTGTAGGCCCCCCTCTGATATTGTAAGGCTTAGTTTCTTTTTTGTAATAGTCTTTGATTTGTTCAAAGAAGACTCTACGATAGCATTCTAATATAATGACATCTCATTTTAGCACAATAGAGAAAAGCATGCTGCCTACACATTCATTAGTTTCAGAAAATCAATCAAAATAGCAATGTGAACATTCATAGTTCTATTAATTTCCAGTGTTCCACGTTCCATGGAGAGAAAAAGAAAGAAGGAAATTAACCTTAATCCAAGTTAAGGTTTGTAAGTAAGTTTAAAGTAAGTCCATTGAAGGACACAAACACACACTCACACACACGCACACAGAGTATTTTTCCCTCTTATGAAAGTCATGTAATGTAAATTTTTTATGAATACTATGTTTAAAGTAATTTATCCAAGGATACATGATTGAAGCTTTCATGAAGCTTCTTAATTCAAAATTCTACATTGTTTTTTTACCAAAATTCCTTCCAGTAAGAATACAAAATAAAATTTCCTTCTGAAGTAAACTCATCAGACTTCTATAGCTTAAAAGGGCCATAAACCAAAATTTTGAATTATGATAATAATAATAGCATACTACTGGATATTGTAAGTATATAAAAAAGATGAACATTAACAAAATAAGAAACTTCACATCCTATCTAGAAACCAAGTTAGTTAAAATGTTCAGGTAGTATTCTCATTTCTTTTTGCAATATCTAGCCTCACCAGGATATCCTCTACAACAGAGCGAGCTTTGAAGTTCACAAAATTTGATTCAACATTGGCATATCAACCTGACTTCAAAGGGATTAACACTGCTGAAGAATTTCACTGAGTTCAGGAAAGAAAGGAGAATCTAAACTTCCTATGAAATCTAACTTCAGAGTACCTGGTACTTTCAACAAAATTAGGTACATCTGGGTATCAAAAACAGGGATTTGAAAGTACAGTTCAATTCATACTGAGCATTTATTTTTAATTTCCTGTTTGTTGAATATTGTGATGTGACAATATAAAAACTGAACATTGGAAGTTCAATATTTTGGAAATGAAACTTTGTTAGATCACATATTTAATTCTAGGTAAGAAACAGCATTGACACTAACTTGTTTTGTCATTTCTACAGCACTGATTTGTCAATCTCATTTTTACCTTCCCCATGAAAGTTTTCTTTAAAACTCCACTTATTTTTTATAATCATGAGTTTGGGAACTTGATTTCATTTGACATTTACTCTATTTAACATTTATTTCATTTAAGTTTAAAGCTCAAATTTCCAGGCTGAAGATTGCTTTAAGAAGTTTTCAACAGTGTCTGCATTTTTATTCTCTTCCCACGCCATCCCTTTCCTCATTATGAGCTACTCTATCCCATCAGAATAGGTTTAAATGTTTAGCTATGGGAGTGCTCCTTATCCTACAAGGTCCATTTTAATGTTTCACTGCTGCGCTGTGTCCTTTACTATTTCCAGACCTACAAGTATTATCATCTTAACATTGACCTGTATGACAGAACAACTATAATCCTTTGTATTTTCCAAATCAATTTTTGTCTCTAATTCAATTATAGAAAAATCATATAATGGCTTTAAAAATTATTATATTAGATTATTTAAAAACCCTTCCTATTACATATAATGCGTGTAAAAGGTGAGCAGAAACTGATGAGATTATATTTATGATTACTAAGTAAGGTCTGTTTTCTTGAGGGGCTAGTACTCTGCAATTCATAAGAATGCACACACTTTATAATGTACAAAATCCTTTTATATGCATTGTCTCCTTTAACTCTCATAACAGATTTTCATGTTTAAATAATTGAAGTATTTGAAAAAGTATTACTTTATGGTATATTATGAAATTGGTATTTAGTAATAGAAATTTTAATAACAACTACTTGTATTCAGCTATTTTAATAGGTGAGGCAGTATGCTAACCTATAAGAAATGTGCCAGGATTATCCCCATTTTGTTAATGAAAACATTAAAATTTGAAAGATTAAATCATTCTCCTATGATCATGCAGTCAGAATCAATATTCAAATTTTAGCCTCTCTACAGAGCAAAGCTCTTGGCTACTACACTTATTAGAAATCAGAAACAAAAAGTACCTTAGAAATAATTTTGTCCAACTTCTACATCTAAATTAGGAAGAAAGTGAGACAAAATTAGCTTTCTGCTCAAAGTCACAGAGCTCTGGGAAAGAACCCCTCCTGCAAACCTCTGCACTCCACACTTCCCCCCACGGTGCTGCCCAGTGCTACTCTTAGGACAGGTCCATAGCTTACATGGTATTTTAAGGCTTAGGGCTTGTGGCCTGCTAATTTCTGGCAGCTGGGAAACCCACCTTTACTAAAAGTGGAACTCCAGATACATTTTCAGCCCTAGAAAATGGGGGAGAATGTGACTTTTAGAAAAAGTTCATTGACCCCCCACTTAGAAAAAATGGGTTGGTTAAGGGAGTAACTAACATACTGGTGTGTCTATTCTTCATCTTTGTTAACAAAGTTTAAAAGTGTCATAGTGACGTCATTAGTGTTTTTTTATTTTACTTTTTTGTACCAGGAATTGAACTCAGGGGCACTTAACCACCAAGTCACATCCCCAGCCCTTTTTATATTTTATTTAGAGACAGGCTCTCACTAAGTTGCTTAGGGCCTCACTAAGTTGCTGAGGCTGACCTTAAACTTGTGATCCTCCTGCTTCAGCCTCCAAAGTCACTGGAATTGCAGGCATGTTCCACGTACCCACCCAGCTCACTGGTGCTTCTTGAGAGCTACCACTGCCACATCAAGGATGTAGTAAAAGACTTACAGAAGATTTTATATTGATTCCAGTGCTGGGTTCAGACTTTGGCTGGGAAAGAACAAATTTCCTACAAGTGTACTCACACTCCTGATTTGTCTTCCAAGGTTGTTTCTGAGATTGTCACTAATGAATAATAATCAATTCAATAAATAAGAAAATAATTTGAATATGCTTTTGGAAAAGCAAGGGCATACACAAAAAATAGGACTAATTAATCTTAGAAATTTTAGAGTCCAAAATTTGTACATAAAACTAGCTGTATCAGAGATGATGATTAACAAACTTGTTTCTTTTCCTACAGATAAGATAAATAAACTAAATTTTCTTGCCTTCTTTTTAGCCAAGCTTGACAAAGACTGAGCTCTAGCCAATAACATATGAATGGAAATAATGTAAACTGCTTCAACATATAACCAAGCACACATCCCATGTGTAAATCCTTCCCAAGGTTGGGGCAGATGAGAACAGTAACTGGGGGAAAGAGGAGCCATTGATGGGAAGGTAGATCCTTCATAAGGATTCTTTATTAGGACTGAGTAAGAAATAATCCCCATAGTGGTTGGGACATTATTATTTTGATATTTGGGTGGCATTCTTCTAATATGTCAACTTTTGTTATTTAAACTGAAATATGAACACAATCCTAGCCTTTGTATCTTATAGGATTTAATTGTGCATGATTTATTACACTACAGAATTTCAGAGCACAGATTGTAGAGAATATTAGCCATAGGACATTAGACAAAATTTAGTCTGATTGTTTCAATTAATGATGAGGAAATTGATCTAAATTACCATGAGGAATTCTAATCCTTTTCTTCTTCTTTTAGTTCTAGGATTGATAAGTGTTTCTGCAGTTGCTAACTTCCTTTTCTCTCCTTTTACTTTTCCAGTTACTTCATTAATGATTTTTTACTAATTAATAATACTTCATATTAAATCTCCATTACTCAAATAATTGTTGTGGTTTCTTTCTCCTTATGGAACTCTGCTGTTGACATGGGAATTCTGTGTCATCCGTTGGTGACTAAAATAAACAACCATGTACAGCAAATTGTGATTTGTCCTGATATTCTCTTTTAAAATTGATTGTGGGGCAGAGGGTACATATTACAGTGGTCCCAAATGCCCCACCTGAGTTATTCTAGAAAGGCTTTGGCTTTGACACTATGAATTAGCTTTATTTTATGTCAGGGCATATATAAATACATATATATATATATATATATATGGTGGCAGAGTTGAGAATGACTCCCTCATGCTAGATTCATTCTATGTTTAACTTAAGCTGGATAAATTTCCCAATAATTATAGATTATAAACTGAATTTCTTGTGTTCTTGTATACCATTTATCTCCTCCTAGGAACTTTTCAAAACTTTTAGCCAGGGAAATTTAAAGAACATCTTAATTTATGGAACCTTTATTTCTCATTTTATAATATCAAGACATCCTGGATTATTTTTTTAGCTTCATTTTATTTTCTTCTAGGGAAGTGGATAAGTGCATCTGTGCATCCTCACCAATCCTGACAATTCTTAGCTCCATCTAAATACTTGTTTAAAATAGACTTCTTAGCACTTGTATTTTCAGGGTTTATTCACTCTGCATCCCCTACAAGACGCATTATCCATCTCTTTTCATGCAGACTCCCTACACGTTCAACCTTGCAGATTTATTGTATGCCTAAGTCACTTTTGCAAAATCGCTGAGTTGCCCCCACGCCAACACACACAGGGGCAACAATAGGAATCTTACTCTGCTTGCTTTTTGATTTTAAGAGTATGTCAGACTGGGTCAAAGATTCAACATCTTCACCCACATTATAGAAGACACAGACAATATTCCACTTTTAAAATAAAATACTAAAGTGCATTCCTTTTCTATAGCAGCTCAAGGGGTTTATGCTATAACTATTTCATTTCCAGGTGCAGCCTTCCTGTGGACTACCTGCTCTGCATTTGGCATTCACCTATGGGCATCCTGAAAGGTGCTCCGTGAGGGTGATGCCAACATAGCTGTCTCTTACAGTTTCCCCTTCTGTATGTGACTATTTAGCTGTCACACTAAACCCAACTAATTGTCTGAAAGTTAAAATGTGATTTTACGTGCTCAGAAGATTGGACATCTCCTCACAGACAGCAGTTGTTCTCAGTCTCAGGCCTGTCAAAGGCAAATATTTGTTAACAATTCCGCCCAAAGTGGAGTACCTGTTAATCCACCCAAAGTGGAGCACCTGTTAATCCCATTACCAGGTTATGACACTAAAATGAACTGAAGTTTGGGTCCCTTAACCGAAGAGTTTTCTTAGTCTGGTAGCAGAAATCAAAGAGAATCACAACATGAGAAGGCCTTGATGAATCGATGCTCTGAAGCTGGAGGAAGACAACCTTATGAGATGAATTGGAGGTGTAGAGAGGGAAATGGGCCATCACATCTATAGCCACAAGGAAATTAACTCTGCCTGTAACCTGTATGAGTTTAGAGGTATTTACTCAGACAAGAACCAGTGGATTCTTGGTTTCATTCTCCTAACACTCAGAGCAGAAAATCCAGGTAATCTATCCAACAGACCTGTGTGACAATAAATGGGTATAGTTTCAAACTGTTAAGTTTGGGTAATTTGCTTCACAATATTAGAAAAATAATGCAATATTTTTATCCAATTTTCAAGGTCTATTTTTGTACAGAAATAAGAAATGAAATTTCTTCTTTGTGTTTACCTTTAACTGATCTTGATTGGGGGGAAGAATCATTAATATTTGGATAATGAATATGTTAACTCTAATAGTTCTCTCTTCATTAAGCATGCACAATTCTATTTAAAATAAATTAATGATTGACATTTATTTTCATTTTATATGCTTGATTATTTTCTTCCTTAATGTGCTTTGCCATGATGACAACAGTAAACTCTCTGAGCATTGTATGGCCTAAGCCTAATGACTGTTTTAAACACACAGCATATACCTGCACCATGAATATTTCTCAGTAATTCAGTCATAAAAGTAATAAACTTTTTATGCACACAAATTGAGTGAAATTTTTCTACAATGACTAGAAAAAAATCAATATGAAAAAATATATAGTATGAATCAATTTATATAATATTCTATAAATGACAATATTACAGAAATAGAAAATAGATTAGTGGTCACCATGACTTAGGAACAAGGAGAGAGAGGGCTAGAAGGGACATAGATGTGTTGATAAAAGAAACACTAAGGATTCTACTGCTGATGAAACTGCTCAAAATTTTACTGTGATGGTGGATAAATGAACTTAAAAATGTAATAAAATTGTAAAGAATCACATTGCCCATACTATGACATTCCCAAACCTGAAAGACTATAATATATCAAGAAACAATGGGTCAGTCTTAAAAATATGATGATAAAATATAACCAACTAAGAAATAAATTAAAAACACAGTGTGGTGGTGCCCTCCTGTAATGTCAGCTACTCAACAGGTGCAGCCAGGAGGGTCACAAGTTGGAGGCCAGTCTTAGCAGCTTAGTGAGGACCTAAGCAACTCAGCAAGACCCAGTCTCAAATTAAAAGCTAAAAAAGGACTGGTGATATAGTTCAGTGGTAAGTGCCCCTGAGTTCAATCCTCAATCCCAAAAAAGGTAAAAGAATAAAGAAATGAAACAAAAAACTGACAAATGCTGTAAGAAGAATGCTGTATGGAGGCCCTGATTAGGGAGATAAATTAATTTAATATACTGGGTCTAGAAAATTTTTAAAATATGTTAAAACACTGAAAGAATGATGACCTCCTACAAAAAATATTTCTATAAACATAAAGGGCCAAGTCATTATAATAAGAGTTGGTAAAAATAAAAGATTGATCAGTATAAGCATGAATTCACTAATAATGAGTTCACTATTTGAAGAAGGTGATCATGGAGACTTCTGTACAGTGGAGAATGTAGAGAAAATGGGAAATTCAGCTAATGAGGTTAGCTAAATGAACTAATGAAACCTTTCATCAAAATGGGATTATCAGAAAACAGGCTGTTATAAAGACAATTATTTGGGTCATTTTGATTTTGAGAATCCTATAGGTGGCGGTATGGAGCAACAGTACATAATTTGAAACTACTGCTCAAAGGAGGGGTGTGTGCTATGGGTCATGGTGAATAATAAGCCTTACAAATTCAGAGTATGACTAAAATCGCCCACTGAAATGCAGAGTGAGAGCTTTTTAAAAGTGAGGGGCACAAATAAAAGCTTGGAAAACAGAAATATAGAGAGTATGAAGAGAGGTTGACAGGGAAAACCACATACTTTGAAGGAGAGCAAGTAAAAGAAGTGTAATATAAAACAAAAGTGGTAGAATTTTCTGGAAGAAAGTGATGAAAATTCTGAAACACAAGATGGGTCCAGGAAGACTTCTGGAATTGAAGAGAACTCCTTATAGTAATTAATAGAGATAAGATTGTTGACTAGTTAAAGCTCCCAGTTTGATGACTAAGGTTTGAGATCTGAGTGGGGTAGTAGCTAAACACCTAATTCTTGTCTGGTGGAGTGGAGGGAAGGAAGCGATAACAGCGAATGAGAATGATATTTGAGAATTTCCTGAACAGACAGAAAAAGAGGCATGTAGAATCTAAGGAGGTGACATTTTAAACATGAAGCTGATTGGAGCGTTTGCATATATATCACAGAGAAGTAATTATTAGAGAAAAATAAATTATGAATTTAAGACCCACAGAGAGAGAAAGGCAAAATCCCCAATGGAGTACAGCTTTGTTCCTAAATACATGAAAGTGAATATAATAAAATTTATATTTTTATGCATACTTATACTTTTGGAAAAGGAATTAAAAGAATAAGTTGCTTTAATTTACTTTTCCAGTGTCCTATGATTCCTATAAGACTTCAGATTTGTAGTTCAAATAAAGTAATTCAAAATAATTACACAATTTATGGGATTAATGAATGTTGACTACAGTACAGTGTAATTTATGTAGCTCAACACTTTTAAACCTTGTCATCAATGTGACAGCATATACTTGTTCTTTCCAAATAATGTTTGATTAAGGCATTTTACAATCCCAGTCACCCTCACTGTGTGACATTCCGTAGCCAGGAGTGTGCTGCACTATTAATTCACACATGGATGCACCGAGTCCTTAGCCCTCAACATGAATGGATATTGTGCATTTCATGCTCTGTCATGTCTCATTGCATTAATAGCCATGTGTGTGAAAGGTCCACAATCTATGGCTATTTTACAACATTTTCAAATGCACTTGTCACAAATGGAGTAGACAAGTACTTCATCTTCAAGCAATCTTGTTTCCAAAAAGCATGTCTCCAGGAAGAGGTTGGCATTTGACATAATATAAGTTGCTTTTATCTATGTAAGGTTGGAAAGGCAGTTGTAATTTTAGTAACTCTTAACTTATGTCTTTCTTTTAGAAGTCATTGTCACGTTTCTTACTATTGGATGGATATACTCAACTGCACTGCTAGTGTCCTGAGGGTTAGCACTTACAGAGAAGGGCGAGCACTGAGCCTTAGGGCTAGAAGCTTATCATTTAAGATAATATATCCAAGCTCCCTAGAATCTGGAAAATAATGCATTCTAAAATTCATTGTTTTATTTCCACATTATAAACATAAAGTAGAATAGTTGCAGTGCTTTAGTCACAAAGAATTAGATTTAAAACTCCAAAATGGTCATATATAAGGTATTCTAGGATCACTACAACCTTTATGTAAATGCATATTATTCCCTTTGAACTGTGACTTTAGAGAGATTTCATGGAAAACTGTGACATGATTCCAATCATATATTAAAAATACTTCCAAACTTTGTGACTGGGGCACACCAGAGCTTGCTATAAGGGAGAGCATGACCTGGAGTTACAACCCTGACAATGGGTGTTTTTCATCCATCATTTTTTCCTTATTTTTAATTAAATAATTGACAAAATTGTATGTTTTCAGTGTTTACAATGAGATAGTTTGATATTTGTATAATGATTATCACAATCCAATTTAGCACATCCATCACATCCAGGGTTACCAACCATATGTGTATAGGTGTATGTGGGAGCGACACTTAAAATCATCTCTCCTATCCAATTTCAAGCAAGCAATACAGTATAATTAGCTATAGAAATCATGCTATGCTTTAGAACTTAGTCTTCTTATAATTGAGTTTGTCCCTTTTACCCACATTTTTCCATGTCCTCTATGACCCAGCCTCTGGGAATCACCCTTTTCTCTTTGCTTTGATTAGTTTGATTTTTTTTCTATTCCACATGTAAGTGAGATCATATGTGGCCACCTTTTCACTTAGTATAATGTCTTCCAGATTCATCCATGTTGTCACAAATGTCAGGATTTTATTCTTTTTATGGAAGACTGTATGCCACATTTTCTTTATTCTTTCCTCCATCCAGACACTTAGGTTGTTTCCTTATTGATGCATATTTTATTAGTGTCTTTGAAAATCATTTTCTGAAGATAAGAAAGTGTAGAATAATTAAAATCGTGTAAGAAATCATTCTCAATAAAGGCAGGGTAATAGAGGTTGATCTTGTTATACTTGCACTGAGGCAAAATATTAAAGCTGTCAATATATAGTATTGAATACAAAGAAAACCAATTTCTGATCTTTCTGGTAGGTGTTTTTGAATGAGGCCAGAGCTCTGTTTGGGACTCAACGTAGTAAAGAAGAGAATTGACACTAAACTTTCTTCCTGAAGAGACTAAGTTTTACAGAACAAGACTCACAGAAAAGGGTCGACACCATGAAGTAAGGAACAAAAAACACTTAACTGCAAGAACTCTTAGTAGAGGTTAGAGGACTCAGCAGGGAAAGGTTACCTACCATCAGCTCCACAGTAGTGAGCTTGTTCTCGTTGTCCTCTAAAAGGTCAAGAGGAGGAGAATGGGAGCACTAGATCTTTCTTGCTCTTGAGACTGGGTGAGTTGAGGGGTAAAAGCAGGAACAGGTTTTCTTTAGATGCCTTATCATCTCACTGACAGCATGAATACCCTGGGGGAGAGGCCCCCTGGCTGTCTTCTACTTTGGAATTTTGTTGTTGTTGTTTTAATATTTTAAAAACTAGTCCTAAGTCAAGTAAAAGTAACAATAAAAGTATCGCTCTTCCAAGGAATTCAGCTGCAGATGAATGAAGAATTGGCAGAAAAATAAGGAGCAGCCAGTGAAATACAAGTGTTGAAGAACTGGCTACAAAATTAAAGAGAGCTTAAGGACATTCAAGCATCTCTCTTCTCTCTCTCTCTCTCTCTCTCTCTCTCTCATACAAGCACACCTCAAGATATTTGGTCATTAAGAAACCCCCAAATTTTCCACTTAAAATCTCAGTAGGTAAATTTAAGTTTAAAATCTCAGTAGGTAAATCTCAGAGAGACAAGAATTAACTCCCCAGAAAGAGAAGTACAAGAAATACCTCAAAATATACTGAAAAATCAGACAAATCATAAGATTAAATTCAAGGGAATTGAGTATAAATCCAGGAGCTGGTGGACATGAATTTGAAAGTTTATGAAAGTTTCAGAAGGACCAGAAATGAACAAAAAAGCATATATATAGGTACATATATATGTATATATGTGTGTGTATGTGTATACTTTATAGAGTATATTTAATATATAGCATATATAATATATAGTATATATATTATTATATTACTTAAATGTATATATATATACTCTCTAATATATATATATCACACATATATATATACTAATAAAATTAATGTGATGATTAAACAAAAAACAAAAACAAAAGTAAAATCTGATTAAAAAGGAAACATCAATTTGTGGATTGAAAGATTCCCTAAGTTCTAGGCAAGATTCACAACAATGCAAATTGTAGCAAAAAAAAATTATTAGGTTAAAAAGAAAATATCATAAGATTCTAAACAGAAAAAAATGCATCTAGAAAGGTAATATACACACACACATACACACACACACGCCCATAAAAATGACAAAAAGAATCCAATCCAGATATCCTTTCTGAAAAAGTATTATACTTTGGCAAGCCAGTCATTTCTGAATTAAATGAAATTGGAAGGAGAATTTAAATTTCAAGAATTCTTGATATAACAGAGAGGAATTATAAGGGAAATTAATTCTAGATTACAAAAAGAAATGTATTGACATTGAATTAGTGAAAAAAAGGAAATAAGGAAATAAAATAATTAAAATGTCAGCTCCAGAATGGTGAAAGGAAATGGTAAGAGAACAGGGAAGTGAATGAGCATACTGAAAATGAGAATATCAGAATGATAAATTTTATTTGCATTTAGGGATATATGGAAGAATTCCAGTATCTTTCATGGGAAAACATTTGGTATAGAGTGTTTGATGTTAAGATAAGGGAAAGAAAACATAATTGTTAATGGAAATGTAGACCTTTTTTATCAGCAAGGAAAAGAAAGTGGAACAAAGAGCAACATGAGAGCACAGTGGCTCATAGCTGTAATACCAGAGATTCTGCAGAGTGAGGTAGGAGGATGGCAAGTTCCAGACCAGCCTGGAGGCCTGAATCTCAGAAAAAAGACTGCGAATGTAGCTCAGTGGTAAAGTGCCTCTAGATTCAATCCCCAGTAAGACACGCGCACACACATACACACACACTCATGAACACATTGAACAAAGAAACAAAAGCAAAGTGAAAATGAGGAAACATTAAACTACAATAAATAAACATGATATAACAAGCTAAATCTGACATATCATTTGGTATATATATATGTGTGTGTGTGTATATATATATATATATACATATATATATATAGTTAACTGACAAAGTTCTTCCATTAAAATACAGAAACTGTATGATGAAAAATTGGAAAAAAATAGCCCAGATGATGTTTCCAATAAACCTACTCTAAGCATGGTGAAAATTTGAATTTAAATTAAAAGATGAACAAATAGATAACAGGTGTATGCAAACAAAAGGTAAGCAAGAGAAGTGATATTAATATCAGAAGAGGTAGAATGTATGATTTAAAACAATACACAGGATAAAGGAGGGCATGGGTAATAAAATGTCATACTTATGAAGGAGATATAAGTCATGAATTCATACACATAAAATGAAATAGTAGATTAGAAAATAAAAATTATAATTTGAAATTAAAGAACTTGATAAAACTACAGCAATATTTGCAAGAATATGTGATTTGCCTTTGTTCATAGGTTTGCATTACATTATACCTGAAAGGTCAGTGTTAGTCTATTTAAAACACAAAATAATTACATTTAGAAAATATTTGTTCCAAAATTTTGTTTTTCTTACTTAGATTTCTTATTTATATTTAAGAAAGCCATGAACAACAACAACAAAAGAAGCCCAGACAATAAGAATCTGCCTATTGCAATTGCATATTTACAGTGTTCATGTCACTGGTTTAGCATGAATGATGAAGCAAACTACAAGGAGGGCACAGTGCAATCATATTCTTTAATGAAGGAAACTCTGAGAGAGTTAGAAAGTTGTTTACTGCTCTTTTGACTTTGCCTTTAGTTTGTAGGGGATATATTTCCCCTGTTGAGAGAAAACTTGCAAAAGCTCCAATGTTTTGATGTATAGTATCTGAACTCCAAAGAGAATGTAATCTTTGTGGCAAGCGATCCAAAAGAAGTCCTCATGGAATTTGAGCAAGCTCTGAAAAGATAACCACAGCAGCGGGATGCTTCTCTAGAAATGAAACACTTCTAAGGACAGACAGTAAGGCGTGCAGTCCAAGTTTATTCAGTTTTTATGTCTGCTATCTGTTAATAATCTCTATATTTCTAGCAATCTCACAATGATCAGAATGATCCCCCCCAAAATATGTAAAAACACAATTAAATATTTGACTCCAACTCCTGGAGTCAAATCATATCTTTTATGTAGCTGAATTTATGAGATATAACACCCAAGGGATTTTATCCTTTCTGAAGAAAACAAAGCAAAATGAAAAATATTCATAACAGAAAAACCTGTGTTTGGTATGCATCTGCATACATATATATATGGACACACTATTTTAATATCAATAAAATTAAAATAAAATGCTACAACCATTGTTTAATATATTCAAATATAATATTCTTGCAAATTTCTTCTAATAATATTTAACATAGTTGAAGACGTTAAGAGAATATGTATTTATATTTACGGATACTTAATATAATGTAAAATATTAAGTGTATTAAAATATACCTAATTATTTAAATGTTTGGTGAAAGGAAATTAAATGCATGAGTAATTGATAGAATTTTTAGTTTTATATAGATTTATACAATCCAATTGAAAAATAAAGAAGTACTAAAAAGAAGATATATAACTAATAAAAACTTACATGGTCATCATAGTATCATTCATTAGGAAAAATTTAAAATGGCTTAAATGTCCATCAAGTGATAAATTGATAGACATCATCCAGTGAATATTTTTACAATGGAATGCGATTTAGTGGGAGAAGAATGCGCTATTGATACAGGCTGAGTGAAGGAAGTCAGATTAAAGACAACACATATTTCATAATTCCAATTTGTATGGAACCTCTTGAAAAGATTAATCTAAAAAGGCAGAAAGTAGATTAGTGGTTGTCTGGAGTAGAGAGTGATGGGCAACAGGGTGAAGATTAATAGTTAATGGACGTTAGGGACTTTAATTGGGTGATGACAACTGGTGATATTTGCACAAGTTGGTAAATTCACTAAAATGATTACCTGTGAACATACTATGACATGTAAAATATGCTTCAGGACGGTTATGAAAATGTTGCATTTTATATAAAACAATAAGAATACTAAAGCTTCAAAAGATAAAAGTGAGTAAAAGACATGCAAACAATTCAACAAAGAGGAAACAATGTCACATTTAAGAAACATCTTTCAAATATATTAATAATGAAAAATGCAAATTAAAATAGCTTGAAGAAGGTTCACTCTCAATACTCCAGAGACCTTGTTAGGAAAGGAAAGTTTTCCTAGTCAAAAGGAAACAGGAGTTTCATTTCTCCTCAAGGAAAACAGGGGTTGCATGACTCCAGGCAAGGAACATGATTAAGAAGCTGCACTGTCCTCCCTTGGCCAGAGGAAGGATAGCAGTTCTACCTGTAGCCTGCAGGGTCTTGGGGGTTCCCCTCAGAGGGTCAGCTGAGTGAGGCTGGAATTTATTGAGAACAGTGAAGCAAGCATGGGCCAAGTAACCTGCCGCATCAAGATTGACCAGGGGTCTTCATAACTGATCTGCTGCTACATTTCAAGGGTGAAAAAAAAATTTTTTTAAACAAATTGCTATACTAAAAGCTTACCACACATTCATGTTAGACACAGCATAACTGATTTATTTTAGGCATCTCGTTTACAAGCTGCTTGAGCAGCTTTATATCTCAACCAAGGAGGGCTCAATCAATCTAGAGGAGATTCCCATGACAAAAGAAAGACATTAGCTCACAGAGTGATTTGTGTATGAAAATGTCTTAGTCCCAGGGTATTCTTAAGGACCTCTTAATCAATGAAAAGACATCTTGAAAATGTTACTTATCCATGGCCAGGTAGCCAATTACTTTCCTTATCAAAGCACTGAAAAACTTAAAATGAAATGTACTGTTTGCATTTTTTTTTCCAGCACTAAATACTTTAAACTATAAGGTCAGTCTTGGGGGGAAGTGTTCTTTTTCAATTTTATTATTGTCTCAATTAGCACCATGACATTTTAGATGCTCAATAAATATTTGTTAACTAATTTAAACTTTAACGTGCTAGTGTAATTATCAAGTGTGAAATATTACTGTGAATGTTCATATTGAGATTGGGACAAACAGCCTGGGCTTATTTTCATATTTCCTTTTCTTGTAGAACTATTTATCCTTGCCCAGGTACCCAATTACTAGTCATAAGAAAGGTCACACAGCTTTCTTCCAGGCACATATTTGTGTGCCACCTCTGTCAATCAGATTAGTATTTAGCCCTCGCCAGCATGTAACCAGTCTTTTAAACAAGGGAAATATAATTGTGATAAAGCATTCTCATCAAATAATTATGTTAGTCCTTTAAAATCTGTACAGCTATGAGTCAGTCTTATTGATTTATCAAGTTCAGATCATCTGTGTTAGCCCTCAGATTTGTGTAAATCTATAATGCACTGTATCTTTCCTATATTGTTCTGAAGTTGTCCCATAATTGACTTTTTTGTTGGTGGTGGTGCTGAGAGGGACTCACACATGGTAAGCATGAGCTGCACCTCTGCTCCTCCATGATTGACTTCTCCTTAAAGCTTCACAAGGCACATATGACTAGAAGTTACCCATCTATAATTTTGTATGAAAATAAATATTTTTGTCAATATTAAAATTTTAAAATTTGTACTAAAGTTAATCTAAGTTAAAAACATTTTCTGTATAATACCCTAAATTTGAATAGTTAAAAATAGCTAATATCATGATTTTATTAACATTGTACTATAAATATATATCCATTTGTTCCATTTATAGAATTTAAATTTTAAAAATCCTTTTTAAGCCTACAGAGAAATAAGTTCTGATATTCTGATTTTTTTACCCTAAAAGAACATTTTTCATTTGATTTTGTTGGAGTGTCATATAAATGGGTATGAATATATTACATTGTTAGCAACAATGATAATTATTTCAGTGAATTTTTTGTATTTTTTATATGTTGTTCAAAAATAATGAAAATGTTCAGTACTAAGTTATGATAACTAAAATAGGAGGCTGATTTAACTTGTGAATTCAATATTAAATATCAAAAGACATTTCAGTAGAATAATGAGATTACAAGCAAAATATTGGTTGGCAGAAAATGGGAGAGAAAATATAGATTTTAAAAAACATTAAAAATGGAAGGAAGGAGAGTGTAAAGGTGCAGCATAAGAAGCAGGTGACGGGTGGATAGATATTTTAGGTTAAAACACAGGAGCTTAAATATTAGAAGAGAATAAAGATAGAAAAGTAGTGAATAATTTATTGAATATCCAACAGGAGACTGGAAAATATAAAAGGAAAGGGGGAAATAAAACTAAAATGAAGACTAATATTTACAAATGCAGAGAAGCATCTGGCACAGGGAGTCATTATCATGACATACAAGCTACACTTAGGCACAAAAATGCATTTAAATAAGTTTGGTTAAAAATATATAGCTATCAGCCTGGGGTTGTAGCTCAGTGGTAGAGTACTTGCCTGGCATGTAAGAGGCACTGGGTTTGATTCTTAGGACCACATAAAAACAAATAAATAAAACTAAGGTTCACTGACAATTAAAAAATATTTTTAAAAAACATATATAGCTATGCTTGAAAATAAGTAATAAATATTGTGATTGAAAATCATGGTGGAAACTCACTATAGTAAGAATGGCCTGGACATTTGATGTAAGACATGTGGCATAAAATCTCAAAAGTCCCTGTAGGACAGAAGACAAAACTCTGGCACTTGGCAGAAAATTGTAATTGGCATCTGCTCATGGAGTCTAAAGTCAGAATTGTCCATCTAGAAAGAACTACTGAAAGAGCTTCAATGGGCTACTCACACTACAGTTGTGACATGAGATCAAAAACCTGTAAGTGCACTGGCTATAGACAGAGGGAAGCTTCTAACATGGAAGATGAATGAATAATGACAACATGTGTCTAACAAAGAAGATATCAAGATATTGTGTGGGAGGGGTGAGGTGTGAGGGCAGAGGAGATATACCCAGAATCAACCAGGATATTTTATACAACCAAAAAAAAATTCTACAGGTTGAAATTTTCATTACATATTATAGAATACGTTTTTAATGACTATCTAGGCACATCATAGAAAACATACCAAATATAAAATAAAGAAGAAATACCGTAAATCATCAGAAAATCAAGGTAGATGTTATGAGAAAGGTGCTTAGGATAGAATTACAGGTGAAAAAATACCTACGTATTATAAAATTATAAGAATATATTAAAAGACATTTTAAAACATCAAGAATCCAATGTCATCCTTTTAACATAAAGAAAACTGAAACCAGACAGATTTGAGCAGCAAAAGTGAAAAAATAATTAAAATAATTCATTAAAATATAGTAGTGAGAAATGTAATTAAAAATAAAATCAACACATGAAAGAGAACCAAAAAAAAGGAATTTTGGAAAGACAAAATTGACAAAACACTTGAAAGACTAAAATTAAAATACAATGCTTAATGAAATATTAGTGATAGAAAGATATAACTGCACTTGTAAAAGAGTTGTACATATTTAAACAATTAAAAGTATAGATTAGAAAAAAATACTCTTTTTCCAGAAAAGCAACATCACTTTGACACAATAAGAAATAATAACTCAATGCACTAAAGCAACTGGAGCACATTTAAAATGCATTCCAAAAACTGAGGTGCAAGAATAAGACAATTTTATTTAATTCCTCATTGATTATCTATTAGAGTGTTCTTCCTCTTGCCCTTTGGTGCATGTGAGAAAGGGATTAGGAAATTATATTCTTTAATTATAAAATGAGAAAGATAAAGTCTGTATCTTGTTTACCTTTTGAATCTTTAAATGTACTCCAATTACTAGAAATTAAGAAAGTTACTAAGCCAAAGTGGAAGTAAAAATAGCTTTAAAACGACACTTATAATTAGAGTCATAAGGAAAAATTATTAGTCTCTACCTGAAGTTCAAAATTAAGCTGTGTTCTAGTATGCAAAAATATCTTGTATATTTTATTGCTCATGAATAAATAACTATTCTCCTTAGGGAACCATTCAGTTCATCAATCAACATCCAACATTTCCTTATAATAGTTTCCTAGAAAAATAAGAAAATTGATCACTATTAATTTGTAACCACTTACTTGCACTCAAAAAAATAACTCAGAAACAATTTATATGTGAAAAGTATACATTTATATTATTAAATTTTAGGCTTTAAAATATGCTTTCTATATAAAACCATACACCTTTAATATTGTTTAAGAGAATTAACGTTACCTATGATTTTTGAAAATATTGATGTTCCAATATTTCAATTTTTAAATATATTTCACAAGTGGTATTCCAAACATCTGGAAAAAATTAACAGATCAGATATTATATTGATATGGAGTAAGGGCTCCCTGCCTAAGATGCATAGAAATGAGTGTTCCAGCACCAGTTTTTTTATTTTATTTTTTTATTTTTTATTTTTACAGACTTCATTTTGATGCATTGTACACATATGGGATGCAAATTTTCATTTCTATGGTTGCAGTTTCAGTTTTTGCAATAAGAAAAAAGCTCAGATCTCCCTTATAGAGAAGTTGGTAGTATAAGAGTGTATAGGAAGGAAGGAGGGAGAAGCTGCATGTTGATTGGAGGTGAGAAAGGGGAGTCAGGAGGGTTTTTCAAGCAGAGGTAAGTGGTCACCATGCCTCCTCACAGACTGGTTGTTTCTTATTTGGGGGTATTTACTGGGCTTTTAATGAGTGATTTTGAGCTTACGATCTCAGATCATTGTCCTGATAGACTGGATTCTTCCGTGTATGTCTATTTTTGGTTTTTGTGGGTTTTTTGTTTGTTTGTTTCAAACCATCCTTGAGTGAAGTATGGGGGATTTTTCTGAATGAAACACATCTTAAGCACTTTGTTTTTTGTGCCATTGTGTTCACTCAACCAATATCAATACTTGTTTTTTTCTGTTCTTGTACTTCTTGTATTCCTACCTGAAAACATTTCTAACGGAGCAACAATTAATGGTTTATCTTTAACAATGGATGTTATCAGAAATCACTTCTTTTGTCCAAGCAGAGGGCATCTGATCTGGTTGGTCTCTTGAACATATTGATTATGCTTATCACAATTTTGTCTCTAATCCAGAACCTCAGATCTGGGTATGTATATCATCTTCCAACTAGAATTTCTCAAAATAAGAAATCTTTTCAGACCCTGGTTTCCAACAACCTTTTGTGAACTTGGTGCCATGTCACTTCAGTGTCCATGTCTTCCCTGTTTGGACTATTTGGTTGTCTTTCACAAGAGCTTTCCTCATGGAACAGCAGATGGCTTGTTAGTCCACTCCTCAAGGTATTAGCTATTATAATGGGGATCAGATGTCAGTATCTGAAGTTTAAAGTGAGCTCAGGATTTCATGAAGAATCTTATAGGGTTCGTTTTCCTCTAGAAACTCCCTCCCCACAGTGTGTCTAGTGTTTATTGATACTCTGCTGTTCCCCTTTGCATTCTTCCTATCAGAATGGCATGGCTTTATTTACCTGCTCTCCCATGCATTTCTTTAACTGCATTTGCATTTGAGGCCAAACAGGAGGACAGCAAAACAAGAAAACACCATCAGGGGATTGCCCTCGCTTTTGGAACCACAATACCACTGATCAGTGTGCAAGTTTCTTCTCCTTGAAATTTTTGGATCCTCAGGACTGCTGTCGCCAGAGATGGCTTGGGGTTTAGAATGTGAGAGAATGGAGAAAATGAGAGAATGGAAAAATGTCCTTTTGGATCTCTTTTTGTCTAGTGGCCTCTGCCTCAGGGTCCATGACTATGTTTCAGATTGCATTGGAGTTTAGACCAGGTGATAGGAGAGCAAAAAGAGAACAAAGGGAACTTACTTCAGGTTCCAGATTTGCATCTTCCTCCCCAAACTACCTGCTATTGCTTCCTTGTCAGATCCTCAAATAGTTGCTGCACACATTCTGTTTAGGTTTTACAGATGCAGTCTGCAGTAGAGATGGGTGAAGTGGCCTTACTCCGTCTGACTCAGAAAGTGAAACTCTGCAAGAAACTTAGAAGTATAAGTTGTACACATAACAGTTCACAGCACTGCAACTGATCTCAAGGTCACAAATAGCACTCCTTTTCCTCTTCTTATAAAACATTCTAGATTTCCCTTCCCTTCAGCTACATCATTTTCTGATCTTTGTTTTTTTCCCTGATAATCTGGGGTAAGGGATCTCAGTACATAATGAATAAACCTTTTTCATAGTATAGTTGCCATAGTGGTCCATTTCCCATCAAAATTGGGTAAGGGGAAAGCAAGAAGTGTTCATATGGATCACATGGGTAATAAGAAAATTTCTCCTTAACTCAAAGTGTGATAGTCTCATTGCCTCATCCACACAGTGGGAGTCAACTATAATTCTCAAGCTATCATTAATAATTTTTCTTGAGGATACTACTTTGAGGGATGTGCTATGGTTTGGAAATGCTTTGAGTGTTACCTTCCAAGTTTTATGTGCCAGAGGCTTGTTCCCAGTGTAATGACAGTGGTGGAGCCTTTAAATGGTAAGTCCTGGTGGAAGGTGGTTAGTTCTCTGAAGCCTCCATTCTTGGGAGTAATACTGTTCTCACAAGAACTGTATTAGTTCCTGTGGAAGAAGGTTGTTGTAAGAGTTTCAATTGCTTCCTGTTTTACTCTGTGACCTTCTGCACATGCTTCCACCACTGTGATGCCATCTGCAGTGAGGTTCTTAACCAGATGATGAACAGACAGGGCTGTCCAGTCTTGGGTGAGGTAAAAGGACTTATGATCAGAAAAGCCAGTACTCAAATGCACGTTATTAGTTTGTAACTTCTGTATATTTTTAACATATCTGATATTGGTTTTACCAACTATAAACTAGGTATAAACATAGAACCTGGCTATATGGAGTAGTATTTGAATTATATGAGTTGACCTATGGAAAGTACATAGATATCACAGTGTCTGACACATGTAAGCCCATTTTAAATGTTTTCTATTATTTTAATTCACCAGGACACATGATTAGGATAGCCAAAAGTCCCTATTTTTCTAAGATGCCCATACCTAGGATAGTTAACAATAGTAGTCCTTTTCATTTTGAAAATTATCTACTTGTATATTAATATTTTATGCTTGCCACTGCCCTTACAATTGAAGATAGTGAGAAAGTGATGTATTTTATAAATGTTAACCACCTCCTTAACATGTTAAATGGTAAATGTTAACCACTTCCTTAACATTTATAAAGTCCATTACTTTCTCCCTATCTTGCTTTCCTTGGCTTCTGTGAAATTGCTTGGAATTGTTTGCTTGGATTACTGTTACAGCATTTTAGCTGGTTCTGTTCCATTCTGTTTTGCTCCTTTGAGCCTGCTGAGACACCAACAGCAGAACAAACGTTCTGCATTCAAATAAATTCATACCACTATGATGGTTCAAAGACTTTTCCAGAGACGTCTTTGTACAAATTTTCTATCATGGAAGAAACAACTTATTAGAATCTAAATTCTGCCTACACCTTCTCTCAACTGCTCACTGCATTGAAACCCTGTCTTCTTACCATGATGAAATAAAGACATTGGCTTTTCTAGGTGACCCATGTAATCGTTATCCCAAATTAAACACTATGAGAATACAACTTTGATGCCATTTCTTACTGGGAAAAAATGAAGAGTTATTTATCTAGCTAAAATAACTCACTAATTTCTTTAATTTATAACTAAAACATTTTAAAATTCTTAGGATCATAGCCATTGATAGTGTTAGAAGGTACAATGTTTAAAATATCTACATCTCAATATCAAACAATTAAAATGTTTATTAATAAACAGTTGATTTTTATTCAGTAGCATGTACTCTTTTGTATAGCAGGCCATAACTGTTGACACTTACAATAATTCCAAGGCAGAACACACATAAGCAAATGCATCTTTATTAGATCAAGGTAAATAAAAATGTTCAATAAATAAGCAAAATGATTCTCCAAAAATAGTATATTCTCAAGCAAGAAGGAGAATTGAAGCTTGAAAATAGTTGAGAAGGTTCGAAGCAGGCACAACCTGTCGCTGGTCCTGAGAACTTAAGATGATGTCACAATTTCAGGCCCATCAGTCGACTGGATCAGTTGAGGATCTGAGAATCTCCATTATTTTGCCACATGTGAGAGGACTCTAGGACAGGAAACCTCAGGGAATACTCTGCACAAGTGTTCAATGTTCTTGCAAAAACAATTATTCCAAAATGCTTCTTTGCTCATATTCTTGTCGGAAATTTTCTTTGGTGCTATGTTGCTTCAATTTTATCACTTGTTACCTTCTGTACAAATGTTCTTATAATCGTTTTTTTTTTAACCTTTTAATTTTTGTGACTGCCATAACTCTTGGCAAAAACAAAAGTTGAAAGCAAAAGAGACATACTCAGGACAAGGAAGTACATAGAGGAAGGCCCAGCCCAGGTGTGGGATGTGATACCTCTTGCAGCACCAGTAGCAATGGAGACACATGTCCACGTTGCTGACATGCAGTGTGACTTAAAAACCTCTCTCTATCTGACATTCTACCAATTGTTTTAGAATATACCTACAGACTTCCCACATATTGTTTAGGTTTGAGGGCATAAATATAAGTTTTGTTTGTAAAAATTTTGAGCAAATTTTTAAACTGATAGCTATGTTTGTTCAGTGAAGTTTATGTAGAAAATAAACAGAGGTAATTTATTGGGAAATCATTAATATGAACAATATTCTGCAGAGAAGTCTGTATGTGTTCTGCTCCAAATATATTCTAGTTTTCTTTA
Source organism: Glaucomys volans (assembly GCA_020662805.1). NCBI lineage: Eukaryota > Metazoa > Chordata > Mammalia > Rodentia > Sciuridae > Glaucomys > Glaucomys volans. The sequence continues at coordinate 878,277 of JAJEJO010000485.1, forward strand.
CTCCTATTCCTGTGAATAATCTTCTCCCTTTCCAGATTATAATATTTTTATTCTAGTAAAATATATTTCCATCCTACTAGATGTATCTTAGCTTTCATACATACATACCTGAAAATCCAAGCATCTGCTTCAATGTGGGTTATATGTATGTCCTTTATTCTCTTCTTATCACGCTCTTGTCTATAGCACCACAGTATTTAGTTGTCTGTTTATTTTATTCCATATATTTCTCAAATTCTCTTAGGGTAAAAACTATAGACAACTCATTTCTAAATACCCATGTCCAGCAGAGTGCCTAGCATGTGGTAGAACTCAGAAAAGTTCTATGAGCTAAGGAAGGGAGGAATCCAACTGAGTAATTATCTATAACAAGCTCAGGAAACAAGCTGTAGCTACTGATACATATTTATAAATCTGTTCATAGAGAAGGTAGTTGAAGCTTTATGAGTGGATAGGATCAGTAGGAAATATATATCAGTGTTTTTCAAATTTGGCAACACTTTGAAATTACCTTAGGAAATTTTTAAAAATGTGAAAGACATCCAGAATCTACCCTAGAAATTTTGAAACATCATGGGTGAAGCCAGGCAGTTATATTTTGTAAAAGCTCACCAGGTGCTTATAACATGAACTGAATGTTAAGAAACACTGGTGAAATTAAAAAATAAAGAATCAGTCACCTAATGTAGAAGCCTTTACAATACAAACCTCTGGAATCAGAATAAGGAGTAACCAAAAATAAATAAATATGACAGAAAAAGAAAAGATGAAGGGAAAAAGAAAGAGAGGAAGAAGGGGGAAATAGGAAGCAAGGAAGGGGGGAGTGAAAGGGGAGGAAAGAAGAAAGAAAAGGAAGAGGGAAGGGAAGGAGAAGGGAGGAAGAAGAGGAAAGAGAACTCCACAAAGTAGGAGCATCTGAGGCTGTAGGGTCACAGAAGCAGGGCAAAGAAGAGGTAAGCAGTAAAGCATAAAATGTCAGACAGGTTTCCTGGATGGTGAAAACTAAAATAAAAGCAGAAGAGAGATAATTTGGGGGTCACTGGAAACTTTATTAAGAGCTGCATATGTGCTGGATAACCAAGAAAAGAATTGAAGTTGAAGAAAATTAAAGGATAAGTTAAATGTAGAAACTATCAACTTCCCCAAAAAACCATTGGAAATACTTGTTATAAAATATAACCAAGAAATTAATTCAATGTTTATCTTTTATCTAAGATGAATTTTTATTATTTCTTAATATTTTGTATAAATTATCACAATAAAATGTACTAATATAATCCTAAAAATATAATGTAATCCCCTAAATAATTTGAAACCTATATAATCAAAAAGTAATTTGCTATGAATCATAAGCATACAAGCAGATATAGAGCTGTGGGAACACAGAAAAAGGAATTAATCTACTTATTATTTCACTGGGTAACACAAAAGCTAATTTTCATGCATTTTTATCAGATAAAGAATGTCATCTTACTTTGCCGTTACATCAATAGTAAATACTGGGATATTCCTGATCCGAATATCTTATTGATATTATTACTCTAAAACTGTGATAGTGTAGACCAAAAATGTAGAAAATTGGGAATTCCTCCCAACTGATAAAAAGAGTATCCCTAAATAAATCAATATACTCTCTGAATTAATTTGTCTCCTGCAGGAAATAGGAGTTCTCAGAGCCCAGTAAAACTCTATTCAAATCATCTTAGAGGCCTATTTTGAGCCACAACATGCAAATTTTAATTACTTGTTAATATATTTTTATTTGTGTACATTGCTTTGTATAACATAGAAACTTGAAGAGTATGATTGACTGAAGTTTTTAAATTAATCAGGTATCTGGAAAAGGAAAAGATATGCATATTTTATGGTTATAAATTGTGATTCCCAATCTTTCCAGTTTGGAGGCTCTCTTTATATTTTTACTTACATCACACATTTTGGGTGCAATACTTTCATTTACTGATCTGAAAACAATGGTATGTTTGTAGTACATTTTGTGGACCTGTTATATAAACACCCAGATCTAGTGGCTTAAGGATTAGGAAACTGCATCAGAAACCCAGCTTTCATTTTCTAATTATTGGTCTCTGAAAGAATGTTTTGTTTCAAAAGTACAGGAATAAAATGGAAATCTGTAAGTAATTTAATTAAAAAATCAAGTGACATGCATTTCTGTAATTTTCTGAAAGAATATAACCACTAATTCTTGTAATTTTTTGGTTTGAATCTTCATCTTCTCTATTTCAGCTGCTTAGAATGGAAATTCAGCTATGTGCAAAACTGTCTCTTTATGAAAATCAAGAACAAGAATAAATAAGTAGTAAATAGACAGTCTCAACTCCATAAAGGTACCAGACACTTCTAAATGGGCTTTGAGTGCAAAGATTCTCTCTCTTGGGGAAGAAGCATACATCTTTCTATCCTACATCCCTCTGTAAATACCATTCCTCTCTTTCCTCTCCTTTGCAGTATAGCTCCTTGCTACCTCCTATTCATCCCTTCCTACTGTCTTTGAAGTACCTCCGGGAGGATTTCAGTCTGCCTACACGACTAAAGAAAAGCTTGTCAAGATTATTGGTAACAACATACCCTGGAAAGCAGTATGGAGATTCCTCAGAAAACTTAGAATGGAGCCACCATTTAACCCAGTTATCCCACTCCTCAGTTTATACACAAAGGACTCAAAATTGGCATACTGCAGTGATGCAGCCACATTAATGTTTATAGCTGCTCAATTCACAAGAGCTAAGCTATGGAACCAACCTAGGTGCCCTTCAATAGATGAATGGAAAGCAAAAATGTTGTGTATATACACAATGGAATATTACTCAGCCATAAAGGAGAATGAAATTAGGGCATTAGCTGGTAAATGGATAGAAGTGAAGGCTGTCATACTAAGTGAATGACAATTCCAAAAAACCAAAGTCCAAATGTTCTCTCTGATATGCAGATGCTAAAACACAATAAGGGGGATTAGACAAAGGGAAACGAAGGGAATGGAGGGGGAATGGGAATAGGAAAGACAGTAGAATGAGTCGGACATAACTTTCCTTTGTTCATATATGAAGACACAACCAGTGAAACTCCAAATCATGTACAACCACAAGAATGGGAAGTTTCACTCTATGTATTTATAATGTCAAAATGCACTCTACTGTCATGTATATCTAAAATGAACAAATATAAAACAAAATTTAATAAAGAGATTATTGGTGACAAAAATGAGACCAGGTTCAATGTTCATAGTTCAGTGCTCCTGGAACTCAGCCTGTCAGCAGATTCTTCTCGTTCCATTGTCTTGGCTAACTTCCTATAATTGCTATTAAGAATTCTCCTGCTTTACATATTCCTCTTTCCCAGTCTCCTTTCTGATTCATCATTCTCTTTCATATCTCTAAACTTCAGAATTACAAAGTTTGGTATGTTGAATTTCCTGATCAACATCTCTCTGTATGTTTAATTTGATTTGAAACTGAACCAGGTCCAAGACCAATCTCTTGATTCTCACAGCCATTGATAAAAGTAAATTTAAACAGTGTTCCTAAAATCTTGCTCCTGTTTCAGGAGCTCCAACAAACATTCTCATCTCATTCTTGAGTGGTCTTTCTCTCATACCTCCCATCCAATTCAGAAGCCAATTTATATTGACTCTGTCCTCAAAACATACCCTTATCTATCCCTCTGCTTCAACTCCTAAGACATTACTACAATTCAAGTAGCCAACATTTCTTGCCTTCATTATTACTTTGTCTTCGTATTATCTGTATTCATTATTTCCTCAATCATTTTTAAAATGTCTCTCATTATTCAAATTCCTACAGTTTTCTCATGTAAAGTAAATTCTTATCTCCTTGTAATTCCCTAAGAAATCTAAAATGATGTACCCTTTACTTTGTTCCTTATATTTGGCTACACCTTTCCTGCCTGCTCTGATCCAACATATCCTCTTTCCTTTGCTTGCATTTTGCCAATATGCACAATTTCCTGGAGGCAATGATGAATGAGGCTACCACTTGGTCCTGAATGGCCATCATTTCTTTTGGATAGTCAATACAGTTCTGTGTTTTCCTCTCCCTCAGGCATTGGCAGCATCTAAGTCACATGATTAGCCTACCATCCAGACCTGCACAGCTCAGTTCCATGTCTCACCTCCTCATTTTTACTGAACCATTTGCTTGATGTTCTGCTGGGAAGATGGTTGAGAAATTATCAACAATATTGATGACACTTATTTTCAGGAGTCAAAAGAGTTAGTCTCCTCCAAAGTGGACTAGAACCTCAGGAATGGATAGAAATATCAACTAAGATGTCAAACTCAGAACAATATTTGGCACTACTTGGATCAATAAAATAATCTATTATTTGAAATTCATAGAATCTCTGATTAAAACTATTCAACCGAAAATGAGATATGCAGTGACAAAACAAATCCTATTCTTATGGCAGCCTCCCTAAAAGATGGCCCCTAATTATTCCTTTCTGGTAGTTGCACCATAATGTCATCCTCTCCCACACTGTATAACTGTTCATCTGTGTGACTGATAAAACAAGACAGAAGGGAAGACATGTGACTTATGAGGCTAAGGTACAGCAGAAATGGTGGCTTTTGCCTGTCTTCTTCTCTCTTAGATCACTCACTCTGGGGAAAGCTAAGGGCTATGTCATGAGGATACACAGGGAGTCCTACAAAGATGCTCACATGGCAGTGAATGGATGCCTCCTGCCAACTGCCAAGTGAGTGGGCCATCTTGTGGCCCTCCACCTCCTGTCAAGCCAGTAGATGACTAAAGCCCCTCCTAGGACCCTCATAAGACACCTTTATCTAGAACCACTTAGCAGATCTGTTGATGACCTCCTGACCCAGAAAAACTGCAGGATGCTTAATATTTATTATATTATTTATTCATACTTTGGATTAACTTCTTGTTTAGTAGTACTTTTCAAACACACTTTTCAAAATTAATGTTATATGTTCGTTTAGTGTACCTCTGAATAACCTTCCAGGATGAGTCTGCAGCATATGTCTAAGTGATTGCCAGACATATGCTCTAAATGCCAGAAAGGACAGGCACTCATTATTCCAACAGCTTCCAACACCCAAAATTGCAGGGACCATAGTCACTTCAGATATCCTGGTGTGCTAACATCAACAGAGCCAGCAGCAATTCCCAGTGTTGAATGCCAGTAGCAACCAAAGTTACCATTTCTAGTGTTCAGCTGTAAAAACAGAAGTGTCATCACCCTCCTGATTCACTGATATGATTTGGCTGTCATTTTGACCTTTACTTTTTCATCGTTGCTGCCAGTTTTCCAGTATGATCATATGAAATTCCAGCAAATCTATGGATGTACCAGTTAGAGTAACTATGGCTGCTACAATAAATCAACTCTAATTTTCAGTTGATTACAACATAGATGTTCATTTCTTATTAATCAACACCTTAGAGGGTGTCTGGGTCAGTAGATGACTCAGACAGTTTCTACCTTAAAATTTCTACCTCTGCCACCCTCTGGACTTCATCAACAGAAGAGCAAGAGAAAAGAAGGAATAGAGGTTACTCCGCTTTAACCAGGCCCATCAGCACATGCCTGTAATGTCCGTGACTGGGGAGGCTGATGCAGGGGGATCACAAATTTGAGGTCAGACTCAGCAATTTAGTAAGACCCTCAGCAACTTAGAAAGACCCTGTCTCATTAAAATAAATAAATAAATAAAAAGGGCTGGAGATTTAACTCAGTGGTAAAGTGCCCCTGGGTTCAATCCCCAGTACAAAATAAATAAACAAATAAATAAATGGACAAATAAAACAAAACCCTTTAGGCCATAAAGTGAACTTTGCCATAATGAATATAACACTTTAAAATCTTCTTCATTTTTCAGAAATGGAATAATTAATACCTCTAGTGGTTTAGGCTAATAAAATAGCCTTGGATTAAGTCACAAAGTCAAGAATAGTTTATGTATAGCTTAGAGATGATAAGGGATTTGCTATATTTGCCAAGGATAGTTCAATCAGAATATATACTATCAATTAACCAAGAAATAATTGTAGAAACTTTTCAAGCTTAAAGTAAAGCTCACATGCAAAAAAATGCAAGTATCACTTTTAATTAATTTTTGAATTTTTTATTGATTCTTAAAAAATCAATTATCCTTTTTTTTCTGATTAAGCAAAACCATCTCAAAAAGAGAATACTTCAATCTAAAATAATCTATGACTAGGAATTTTTTTAACTCAATCATTAATACAATTATTAAGCAAATATTTACCAGCCCCCTAATATGTATGAGACTATCTACTAGTCACTGGAAAGTTAATATGAAGATAAGCATGATGGCGGTCATTGTAGAATTTTAAGTCCAGTTGAAAGAGTTACAATTCCTCTTTATAAATGACTCATAGATCTGGTTGTGAGGCACATGCCTGCATCCCCAGCAATTCAGGAGGCTGAAGCAGGAGGATTGCAAGTTAGAAGTCAGCCTCAGCAACTTAGCATGGTCCTAAGCAACTTAGAATTTGTCTCAAAATTTAAAACTAAAATAAAATAAAAAGGGCTGGGTATGTGGCTCAGTGGTTAAGAACCCCTGGGTTCATTTCCTGGTACAAAAGAAAAAAATGATCTCATTGATTTTATATCTATTAGGAAGACTCACATTTAAAATAAAAGGAAGATAGAGTGATACAATGTACAGGGCTTATTTATCTCATGCACATGCATTCCAGGTACAAACAATTGCTGATGTTTTCTCTGCACAATAAAGGTAGGCCTATAACCTTGAAATTTTCTTTAGCTTTCCCTGTAAGTGTCTCCTATGATCCTAAAAATGCCTGCACTATCACCTAATTATTAATGCACAATAATGTACTCATTTCAATGGAAGACTAAGAAAAGGAAAAGGAGAGTGTTTTTATGAAAAGAGAAAAATTCCATAGGAAGTCCACAGCATATTTTTATTTACATTTAATTAGCCTATACCTGGATTTTATTGTCACTATTGATGGAAACATAACTAAGAAGGATTGTGTGAGTCAAAGACTTTTCATGGTTAAGACTAGGCAATTATCGTGTTGTTTTGCAGAGCAACTGACCAATGGAGAGTTTCAAACCGGTTTGCAAAGACCACATTTATAGGTTATTCTCAGTTTGGGGGAAAAAAAAAAGAAGAAGAAAAAGAAGTATTACATGGTAAAGAATTAAGCAAATATTAATACTAATATTTTTAAAGTGTTTTTAAGATACAATGGAGATTACATATGTACAATGAAGATATATATATATATGTGTGTGTACAACGTGTAATGACAATCAACCTTAAATACCTCACAGTACAGCAGAAGAGACTGATACAAAGGCAGATAGGTACAAGACAGTATTCTGTTCAATGTTGAATATACCAGCAAAATGTGACATCTCTGAAGTTCTCTTACATCCTCAGATTCTATTAGAATACTATACATATTTTTAAAGATAGTGCTGGTGTTATTCCATAACCTGGAAATCTGGTCAAGTCTGAAAAACATCTTGCCAAATAGAAAAGGTTTCTGTTGTCATTTAGTGGACAAATGCATGTCCTTGAAATGGCTATTAGATTAACTATAATATTCTGAAAGAAGGACTATTGTGGGAAGGACGGGAGTAATTGTAACCCAATTTCACAAGTTTTCAGATGCTAATATATGAAGGGAAATTATTGTTCTAAAAATTATAAGATTACATATATTTTCGGAGGTATTTTTTTCATTTTCTCATTATTATAGGAATGTCTTCAACTTAAGAAACTGTCCCAAATTAAAGGAGGCTAGGTAGATATAAAAACCACATGTAATAAATAATCTTGAATCACATCTCAGGATAAGTCATGATATTTAATACATCAGTATTAATTTTGTGGTTTAGACAATTATATGGTGGTAATAGAAGACGTTAACATTTTGAGCAGCTCAGCTTCAGGTACATAAAAATCCTATAATGATTTTTGTAGCATTTTATAACTGCTTTATATTTTAAAATAAAATATTTAAAAATCACAGATGGTAAAAATACAATTGATAAAACTGTTCTAATAATGTATTTTCTGTTTCCCTAACTGAATAATACTTCTTATCACTATGTAAATTTCATAGTTGGCTTATTTATATATTTCCCCTAAACTGCATATTTTAAATTGTGGGATCAGTATGAAAGAAAACTTAGGATAATTTTTAACAGTTTCATTTGTAGTTTGTGAGAAGAGAGTGCTATTCTCCTAAGACCCATCACTGTGGTAGTGTTTTTCCAAGGAATCACAATTAAAGTACAATTTTCTTTGAATTATTTACCCAGTAAAGTATGCTATACTCTCAATCCAGCTTTGATACCTTTTGACTGGAGATTGAACCCAGGGGCACTTGACCATTAAGCTACTTCCTTTTTTCTGTTCGTTTTTTATTTTGAAATAGTGTCTTGTTAAATTGAATTGAGGTTCTCACTAAGTTGGTTGAGGCAGGCCTCAAACTTTGGATCCTCCTGCCTCAGCCTCTCCAGTTGCTGGAATTACAGGAATATGTCACTGTTCCTGGCTACCACTGTTATAGTCTGATGATGTTTTCCAGTTTTATATAGTTTCTGTATTAGTAATATAATAACTTGTAGAAACTCACAAAACTATTAACATTAAATTGACTGGATGGACTCTTCAGTGAATCTCTGAAAGAAGAAAGGTTGACTAGGGCTGTTAAAACTGACACAAAAACATAGGCAGTGACATGTGCTGATGATTGATATATTATCTGAGATCACCCACTAGGATGCACAAACACTATGAAATTCCTCTCTTTCATATTTTGATGGCAAATGAAAAGATGAACAAAAACCAAAAGTTGTATATATAATAGTCCTAAAACATCAATTTCTAAAGCTCCCTTAATAAGGGAGGCAATTTTATTTCTTTACACAAATCCAATAAAGCATGTTAATATTTTGAAAAATTCTTTACTCTGAAAATAATGTTTAGCTTTCTTAGTGAAATTCCACATTGCAATATAGAAAATCTAGTTCATGTACATACATTAACTTCTAAGAGTTGAAAGGTCTAACTTAGACCAATTAATTTCGTAGTTCTTTGCTGAATGTCCATGATTTTCATGAAAATCAAGAGTTGATGCTTTTGATTAAAGAACACAACAAACTATCTGCCATTATCTTTATTAAGAAGTAGCATCTATTTCTGCATTTCTCCTTGGATGGCCTAATTATTTCTATTGCTCAACACAAACTGACAAGTGATGCTATGCAACTTCTCATGCTGTGCCCAAAGAGATTTGTTATTTATACACATGGAACACTCCATTTTGGAACCTGTCATGCTGTTAAAATATCCAAGCTAAAGGAGGAGGCCACACTCATAGCACCTTGATCAGCAGTCTCAACTGAGCTCTTCCTAGCCAATAGCCATTAGGAAGCTCTCAGATATGTAAGTGAACCATCTTAGACATTTCATCTTGGTGGGGCTTAAACATGATCTTCTTTTCAATCAATGTCACTTGAAAGAGAAGATGCATTCAGATGATCTCAGATAAGCCACAAAACCATGAAAGACAATAAATGGCTTTATTTTCAGTTTTGAGGTTTGTGTTCAGCTGAAGGTAGCTGAAATAAATAATGTGTACTTTAGCTTTTTTATCACAGAGTGCAATTTGTGGGATCACAATGGCTGCTACCAATTCAGCAGCCTCTGTCTTATTGCAGTGTCACTTTTTTTTTTTTTTTTACTGGGGTCTGAACCCAGGGAGCTCTACCACTGAGCCACATCCCTAGCCCGTTTTATGTTTTATTTTGAGACAGGGTCTTTCTGAGTTACTTAGAGTCTCACTAAATTGGTAAGATTAGCCTAGAATTTGCCATCTTCCTGCCTCAGCCTCCCAAGCCACTGAGATTACGGCGTAAGCCACCACACCCAGCTGCTATGTCAACTTTTATTTTGCTTCAGCATTAAAGCGTTTTTCATAAAGTAAATAGTAACTATTTTTCAAGATAAAAATGAATTTTTTTAAGTTTTCTTAATTTCATTATAAATATGTGATAGATTTTGTGCTTATCTTTCAGTTTAGTGAAATAGGAAATAATCAAAATATTTTAAGAGTAGGTCATTGAGAAACTCATTACTATTATGAGGACATAATTGTGTGTGTGTGTGTATGTGTGTATAAACAATTAAGAAACAATAAGAAAGAGACTATTTATAGGTACAAATGAACATAAAAACTTAACTGGTACTGAAATGTTTCTGGAAGGCTTTTTTGAAGTGGAAAGCAAGTGTTAAATCCCCCAAATTATGGAGAATTTGAAAAACAGAGAAGAGAGATGAGTGTTTTCTACATTGAGAGAAAATCATATGCAAATACTGGAGAATCATGAAGGCAAAGGAAACAAAGTTTACAAAAGCAAAGTACAAATTTCAGAAAATAGGAAAGAAAAATAATTACAAATTCGATTTATGTAAAGGTATATATGCAATGTAACTTGTTTCAAAATCATTTTTTGTTCATAAATATCTTTTTGAACATGCTTGAAGAGAAACATGGTTGTTAGTCATCACCACAAATTTTCTCACATGCAAATAAGCGTGCTAGTTTTTGTATTTAAAAGGAAGCAGAAGTTCATCACTTCAAACAAATCTGAGTTTTCAATGGCACAGATTCTGATAGCCAAAACAGAGATGGATAGTTTGAAATAAATAGAAATTGAAGCATGTGCTTGACCATGAAATGTACATATGCTGAAATATTATTGCAAAGTTTTCTTCTTTCTTTTAAACTTCATTTTACATATCTTTTACTGAAAGACATTTGATCTTAATCAGGAAAAGTCATCCTCTAGTGTTTTGTGGCAAAGCAAAAGGAATACCCACAGAATACCAGTAAAGGACATCTGCAGTCATGAGCCAACCAGACCACCTTCAGTGATGGGAAATGTGGAAGAAGTTGCAGCTAAATTGCTCTTATGTGCATCTAATTGTGACATCACTGCCCCTTTCAATCTTGACGAAGAAAGCTAGCTAGGAAAATAGAGTTAATATATGAATAGATGTGTTATTTTTCTTTCACAGTATACAAAATAATGGTATGAAGAATGAGAGGTAATCTTCATTTAAACAAATAAACTCATTACATGATCAGAGTTTGATAACTAAATCAATGGAGTATACACACACTATATTTGATATTTAATGCTCTTTCAACAATTTCAAATTTTGACCCCCTATTATTTATCAATGCTAAAAGTGTCTCATTTTCATAGTAATAAATGAACACCTTAATCCTATTTCTACTCACCATTCCTTGACATATTTAAATGTTATTAAATGCCTACTACAATTATAGATACTGGAGCACAAAGATAAATGAGATATGGTTTGTGTGTGTGTGTGTGTGTGTGCGCGCGCATGTGTGTGTTATATCACATAGTGTGTTTCTAATGGTGCAGAACTATCTCTTACAAATCAAGTAATATTATCACACTTCACTTTTTGATGCAAATTGTTAGCACATAACTTCGTAGGTGGTCTTAATCCTGCAAAAAATGTAAGGCTCCTATATTTAGAGAATTTGCTTCATGTGCATTTATTCTTTCTTTCAACACACACTTACCTAGTATTTATTTGCCAAAGTGCAAAGTACTTACGATATAAAGATGAGTTGTGCAACAATGTAAAGCTTCACAGAAAAAGGCTGTCATTGAAGGGAGAATCAAAGTCAGAGAATGTTCCTATGCAAAGATGATAGTTAAACTGAGTTTTTAAAACTGATAATATATAAAACATGAAAACAAGCGTGATAGATGCCACAAAAGTCAAAATATGTTACCATTAGAATGACTTGGATTGCTTTTATAAGACTAGTAGAATTTATTTATTTGATTGGCTTACACGACCAGAGCTGGATAGTCCACAGTGGCCATCTGCAGCTGTAGAGCTGGAATAACCAGCAGCTGCGCAGTCCAAGAAGCAGAAGCCCCAGAACAAGAAAAATCAACTGTGCTATCCTAGTCTGAGACCAAGGTTTCTGGAAACTACCTGGAGAATCACTGGCAGAGTCTGCTTTAGTAGAGTCAAGAAGCAAGAATCTGATATCCCCAGGCTATCGGAGCAGCAATCAAGAACCCTTTTGAAAAGAGCGGAGCTTGCATCTGCATCTGCTTCCTTGTTCTTCTAACTTATTCCATCCTATTGGGCCATGCTGCTGGGAGGGTCTCCACCTCAGTTCACTATCCCATATTCCAATCATTCCTAGGCAGGCCCTCATTGACGCACCCAGAAGCCTCTTAATCATGGGCATCTCTTAATCCAATCAAGTTATCAATTCAAATTAATCATTAATCATTATATGTAATGATGACAAATGTTCCTATCAAGTCATTTGAAAGTATAATTAGAGAATCAGAAACAGCACTTATGTCACCAGATATTTATATACCAATGTACAGACTCTAGATATTAGCGATGAAATTATAAAAAACGTAACAATAGCATCATATGTGCTTTGATGAGTTTCAAAAGTAAACAAAAATAACAAAAAGTAAATGCCTAATTTAAAAGAAAGGTATACATCAGCAAGAGAAATAGTTCTAGTGTTATGTAAAATGAAAGTGTGCTCATCAGTAAAAAAGAATGAAAAGGACAATTAAGATAAAATGGAATATATTTGGATGAAATAAAAGGAAAAGTCAGTAGCAATTGTATTTTTGCAAAATTATGCTGACCAACATATTTTTATAAAAATTTGCTATGAAATCAGGTAAAAGAGTTCATGCTTTACAAGTATACAGTATGCAACTGCTAAAGAAACAAAATACTGAAGGGGACTGCACCAATAAAATATCTATTAGACTTATCATTTGGCAGCTTCTGATAATATTTAGCTTCTGATAATATTTAGCTTGACTCATGAAAATTTTCCCTGTTAGAAAGTGATCTATTCAAGAAGGAGGTGATATGTCAGTTAACATTTCCGCATTTTAAACTGAGGTGTGGACTAGTAAATATTTCTCATTTTCTCCCTTGCTAGGGAAGGGCTACCATAGTGAAATTCCACCAAATGGCTGGCTTACAATAGAAATGTATTTTCTCATAATTCTGGAGTCTAGAAGTCTCAATTACGGCTGTTCTCATGCAGTCATGCCTCACTCTGCACTTGTCGCCTGTGTTAGTCAGTTTTCCATTGCTGTGGCAGAAGGCCTGAAAAATCAATGTAAGAGGAGGAATGGTTTGTTTTGGCTCATGGTTTCATTCCATGATTGGTTGACTGTGTTTCTTTTGGGCCTATGGCAAGGCAGAACATCTTGGTAGGGAGCTATAGTCAAACAAAGTTTCTTATCTCATGGTGTCTTGAAAGAGAAAGTGCCTGCTTCCAAAGCATACCCCACTAACCTAACTAGATTCTACCAACTTGTAATAATGCCATAGGCTGGTGACCAAGTTTTAGCATATGGGAACCTTGGAGGCCATTTGTGATTCAAGCACTAACATTCTATTCCTCTACACCCAAAGGTTCATGTCCATCTCACAATGAAAAATTTATTTGGTCCATTTTCAAGTGTCCTCCATGTCGCAAAAGTTGCTGCATTTTAACAGGGCTCCACTCTATGCTGTAAGTATGAACCCTGCTGCTTGAGCACTGTTGGCTTATTTTAAAACTGACAATGTTTTTATTCTTTTTCTTCCTCCTGTCTTCTTCCACTCCTGAACTGTAGGAAAAGTAACATTAACATTCTTCTTGTCCTGGGTTAGCATATCTTGTCCTTTATTCAGCTTATCGACTGTAAGAAAAAAGGAATTCAAACTGGGAACTCATACAAGCTGGCCTGAGGAATGTCTATCAGAAGACCAATATCTGGGCATACATCATGATAGGGTCCTGAGCCTAGTCCCTCAATTTCTCCTTGAAAAGACTTTTGTTCCCTGTTGTGAATGGGGAAGTGATCTTTTAAGACCATAGCCTGGTGCTCCTCATATTTACTAGAAAATCAATTAAATTTCTTCACCTTTATTTTTACTTTTTTTCAAAGCCTTGTCCTTATTTATACTAGCATGGGAAACCAGGACTCAGCTTTCTGTGTCAGCACTGCTGAAAAGTCCAAGCCCAAAAGTCTCATCTGAGACTCAAAGGAAATTTAGCCATGACCCCATGTAAAAATCAAAAAGCAAGTTATATGCTTCTAAAATGCCATGCCTCATGGTAAACATGACCATTCTAAAAGAGAGGAATAGGGTCATAGAAAGAAATAGACTGAAGCAAAACCAAAACCAAAAATGGAAAACATTAAAACTTTTAGCTTCATATTCAGAATCTGGGAAATATGGTGACACAATATGAGCACCAAATGGCTTGGTCAGCCCTGCCCCTATAGTCTTACTGACTGAGCCCACGTGGCCACTCTCTTGGACTGACTCTGCTCACTGCTAACAGTCTCTCAGCAGGCATTCAATGTTCCTGACATCTCTAACTTACTATTGGAGAAATTTGATTTTTAACTCTTAGAACTTCACATATTCACCTGCTTGTGGAGGCTCCGACTTTGGCATATATTGGCTGGCCTCCAAGGCTTTCCTTTGAAATGTTAGTGAAAGACTGACTCTGAGATTCCAGAACTCTTGCATTCTGCATGTCTGCATAAGCATCACCAGGAAGATGATACCCAGGTCTCCTGCCAGTGTGAGCTCAACTCTCTCCTGAAATCACAGCTGCAGTGATCCTTGTTTGCCTGGATGGTGTAACATGAGAAACTAATTGGGGGAAAACAATTCCCTAGATAGACCTGCACTAACAGGGTGCCCTGGGGCTCTTTTCAAATAAAAAGTTTACACTTTTCTATACTTTTGAGCATGCCACGGATAGGGTCTTGTAAATTCCTAAAATGACTTCCAGGCATCTTTCCAATTTTCCTGGAGCAAAGCTCTTGGTTTCTTTTTAATAGTGCTAGTTACCATATCACCCTTGCCCACAGTTTGAAACATTCTCCTTTTCTTGACCAAAGTAAGAGGTTTTTTTCAAATCATTCTGGTCTGCTTTTTAGTCCCAATTCTCACTTTAAATCTGAGAAGAAAACAGTAATACCCATGCCATAACCAGAATTCTGTGCTATCTTGAAATTATCTCCATCAGATTCATTAGCCTGTTACCTTTAAACTCAGTATTCCTCAAAGTCTCAGGGCATGAACAAAGGGTAAACAAGTCCTCCACCAGAATGGAGCACACTTGGCCCCTAATCTGATTCCCAATACAGTCCTGGTTTTCATGTGAATCTTTGTCAGCCCAGCCTTTTACTGTCAACATTTCTATCAGAATTTCCCATTAAGCCATGCTTAGAGCATTTGAGGCTTTCCGTAGCTTGCTTCTACAAACTTTTTCAAATTTCTTCTACAAACCATTTCCAAGTGCTTCTAACCCACATTGTCAGGTACATTTGCAGCAATGACCCTATTACTTAAATTTGTTTCCTATGTTAGGAAACTTTTCATCACTGTAGCAAAATACCTGAGAAAAACAGCTTAAAAGTATTAATGACTTATTTTGATTTCCTCTGTTGTTTTTGGATTTGTCGTGAGGTAGGACATCTGTGGGAAATGTGTAATACAACAAAGCTCCTCATCTCCCAGTGGTTGAGAAGGAAGAGAGAGCGGAAGGGATAATAAACCCAATATCCTTTCTAAGGCAAATCCTCAAAGACCTAAATTCCTCCCACTGTTCTTTACCATTGATGGAGCCTCTTAATGGTTCCACTAATTTCCAATAGTACCGCATGCTGACAACCAAGTCTTCAGCATACAGGTCTTTGGAAAACACTGAAAATCCAAACCATATCATAGTCTATGTCCAGATCTTCTGAGCTGAACAGCAGATTGACTTAAGGCCAAATCTACCATTGCCAATTTAATATGCTTACCTTTTTAAAGGATCTCTCTCCAAATAGAATCACATGCTGAGGTACCGGGGGTAAAGGCTTACCCCCAGTAAGACAGTTTATCCCCAAATCCACATCTTAAGAAATGGGTTGAGAATAGGAATAATATCACCAAAGTACCCAAATATTAAACTTAGAAATTTTCTATATTTTTTAAAAGCTCTCCCTGTGGTTCTATTGTCAAAAATAATGTTGATCAAAATTTGTGTTGGTTCAAATGCAAATTGTGAAGAGCAGTGATTTGAATCATGGTCTTTCTGACTCCCTTGTGGCTGTGCTTGCACTGGAAACTTCCTATGCAAAGGTTCAGGTTAAGATGGTCCAGTTGCTACGGTGGCACTGGCCAGAGAAGGTTACTTGCAAAGGCACACAGCTGCATAACAGACCTTGAGCTCAGGCACCAGTTCCCAGGGATAGACAATTCTGAGCTTAATAAGATAACCTTAATATCTCACCAGTCCTGTGTCCTTCAGATTGCCTGTTTTGCAGAAACTTTCCCACAAATAACCTTTTGATGATAAAACCTATGTAATAAACATGTTGAATTAGCTCTGGGTCAGTCAAACTCCATCTGAACTTGACTTTCCACTTGGCCCCAGCTTTTTCTATGTGTGCCTGTTTGCCTTTTCTTCATCCCACATTGTCCCTTGCCATTTTCTGAATTAATGGAATTAATGGTCGGGCTGGTTGTGGCAGCAAAGATTCAACTACTGTGGGCAGTTTAACCCAAGTTCATGTGATATCTTTTCCAGGCACATCACTTGGTTATTTCATATTTCTCTCATTATTACAACCTGAAAAATTTGAAATAAAGGAAAGTTGTTTGGGGTCAGGTGCCCACTTCAGTTGGTAATGTGTGTCTGAAGCACTGTGGGGGACCATGTCCAGGCTCCATGGGAGAGGTTCATAATGTTCTAATCTATGTTTGTCCTGGAAAAGAGAAAGGGCTAGCTTTGAAGGTGGTCTTCACGCCCCTTCCTTGTAATAGCCAGATTTTGATTCCAAGGAAAACATAGGTTCTAAATGCATAACAGCCCTAGAGCAATTTTGGACTTAACTAGAAATTTTTATGTTACCATCTTAGCTAAAACAATGTTCACATTAAAAATATGACCAGTATTTCCTTCCCAGTTCCTATAGCAGTTTCTTTCTAGGTTCTTCTACTGATTTATTTTATGGACACACAATTTAGCTTTCTCTATCCTTCTTCAGACTAAAATCCATCCTGTTCTTTGAATTCATCCGATCCTTATTGTTGTGTCTTCTGTTCATGATGCCTTCTCTACCTCCTTTCACAGAGCAACCCACTCTGTTTTCTTAGGTTTTCCCTTTCTCCTTCCTCCCTTTTTATTCCTTCTTTAAATTTCATATATTTTTTAAGCTCAAGGTAACTATCTACCATCAGCTTTGTTGTTAGCACCTCAGTGGATTCAGCTTGTAAATTCTTTTCCTTTTAAAGAATAAATCATCATGTTCTCTCTCCATGAATTTTTGAAATAGCAAATACCATGTTCCCAAATTAAAGATCGTAGTATAAAATTTGTCATTCCTTACGAAACTAAAACTTTAAGCCAGAATTTTAATAATATATCACTAAAAGTAAATGTGTCCCATCTATTTTCTCTATATAATTCACACTAATTTGGGGGCACATGCAAACATTTAAAAAGTTTTTGCATGACATCTAATAGTTTTTTCACTAAATAATCATACAGATTTATAAGAGTAATTTGGGACATTAGGAAGAATGTTTGAATATTTTCACTTAAAAAATACTTAGCTTACCAAATTATAAAAAATTATTTTTTGCAATAAACACTATGTTTGAAAATAGCGGAAACATTTATAAAACTATAAAACAAATACTTGTTTAAGTTTGAAAATACATCCTTTGCTAAATTATGGATTTGAAAAAGAAACTAATTTTTTTCAAGATATTATGGTTTAATTTGTTACTGTGAACCCATGAGCTATGTACAGATGAAATAGAAGGGAAATTGACCAAAGCAAATATTTTTAATTCACTCAAGTTGAGAAGATGTAGATTAAAATTAAAAAAAGAACTGTGTTACATCTTATATTCCAAGAGTGACATTCAAAACAGAATTGGAAAACAGAATAAAAAAGTAAGATTTTCATTATCTTTGCATTGAATAAGATAGCTACAAAGAAATACTTCTTAAATTGTCCTTAAATCTTACAGTAACTAAATATTCTTCACTTTGTAGAAAATTATTTTTTCAAATACTGTCCCTTTATCTATATAAATCATTACAAAGAAATTACAATATTTTACTAACTGTAGTCTAACTCATTTTCTGCTTTTGGTGTAAAGAAGCATCACAAAACATTTTAGCAGACCAAACATCAAAGGTTTTTGTTAAGAAAATATGTCCAATGCATATCTGCTTTATGTCACATGCAAAAGCATCTACTGACCACTACATTAGGACTTCAGTCTGTGAGCATTTGTTCCAAAATTATAGGAGATGAATGCTAATCATATATTTTAATTAAAGATCCCTTGTGACTGTGTATACTTGTAAGAAAGTTGGTTGGGATTAAAAATGCAATCAGTAGTGAAGGAAGAAAACAAAGCAAACAATTCCATTTCAAGATGAAACCCCTCATTCAACAACTGATCTAATCAAAATCCACAAATGAGTTATAGAATACTGGAATATGTCATTAGATTAATATGATCATTTATAATCCAATATAGCACACTTTTAACTCAGTATATTCCAAAGTAATTTATTATTTTTTCATCCAAACTAATTTTCTCTTCTGTATTCTTACTTTCAATAAATAACTTAGGCACAAAATTGCAAAAACAACAAATAAAAAATGATACACTTTGAGAATGAAAGGGGTCAATGCATATAAGCATGTATGAAAGGGTGATTCATGAAAACTTGTACTGTCCCAGGAAACCTGGGATGGTTGCTCAGGATATTTGTGAACACTTCAGCCATTCCTCAGCATCCATGGGGAATTAAGTGCAGGACCACAGCAGATGCAAAATCTGAATATGTTTACGTCCCTTATAGAAAATGATGAAGTACTTGCATATAAGCTATGTACATCATCTTACATAATTTAAATAATCTGTATGCTACTTATAATATCTAAATAGTTGTTACTCTGTATTATTTAGAGAATTATAACAAGAAATAATTCTCTATATGTTCAGTAGACACAATTTTTCCTCAATATTTTCCATCTGCAGTTGTTTGAATCCATGGATAGAGAACTAACAATGTGGAGAGCTGACTATATAATTAACTACTTGACTAATCCAAAATAAGATGTCTCATTTCATGTCCCATTTTCCCTCAAAATAAATCAGAAGTATCTGCTTATTTCACCTTCTACTTATTTTTTTTTTTTTTATTTTCCTTGGGGGAAGCTCTCTCATCATTCCTCTCTCACACAGGACTTTCAGCCTCTAAGTCATTCATCAACTAGTACCAAAGTGATTGATTTGCCAATAAAAAATGTGATCTGATGATGAGACTGTCCTAGTTAAAACAAAAGTAAAAATATAAGGGGCTCTTCCTCTTCAAGAATAAAGTTTCCAGATGAAGTTTTAAGCCCTTCATGTTAGACTCTTATGACCTCCTTCCTGTGAAACAGTGCCTACTCTTGCTGCACACACCTAATCTAATATTCTGTTTAACACTACATTCTACCCTCCAGCTTCCTCTGATGCATCACCTTCTCTGACTTTCAGGTCCAAATTTTGTTTGCACAAAATATTTCTTTACATCACACACACTCACTCGCACACACATATTCTACAATTAAAACAATAGATTTTTATTTCTCTTTTACATTACTTTATAAGACTATAGATTATCTTAGTTTTTGTTTTGCGTCCTTCTCTAAGACCACCTTCCATCTTTGAGGAAAATCAGTGGTCTTACACTTCTCACTTATGGTTCTAGTAACGAATGATAACTATAGAACTAATTCCTTGGTCATTGTTGATTTCCTTGGTAGGCATGCATTCCAAGCAATGTCCAGTAATCTGTCTTCATAATTTTGTTGACACAGCTGAATGAAGAGATTCAGGTGCTATTTGGATGACTAAGCTATGCTACATGAGGAATGCAGGCTGCCAGAAGCCAAGTTCCTAAAATGAAGAAATTTAAAAACTGCAACAACACAAAAGGGGTTGTAATATTAAATAGAGCCTGAGCACTTAAAATGTTCTTATTCCTAGTCCCACCTGTCTCTGAAGCCTATACTTCCCATGAATACATGAGATTTTAAATAAATAAAATAACATCACATGAAATAAATATATCTATTTTATTTGCTTTTGTATTTTTCTGACTGCAAACAAGTGTCACTAAGCAAGAATCACCTGCCCTGGTTATCTCAAAATGAGAGAAGCTTTCTCTAATCTTCCATTTTTTACAGCAGTGGACTTCATATTAGACAAAAGCATCCACATATGATCGTCAAGAAACCAAAAATATTAGCATTGAAAAGGAGGTGGACAATCATACTCAAGGAACACAGATATTAATGAGTGTGTAAGATCTGAATCTCGCCTTTTTTCAGGATTTACATTTCCCTCAGAGTGGGGTATCTTTTTTCTTCTGAATGAGATTTTTATTTTTAGTACATGATACAAGTTTTAAACTCAAAATGCCTTAGAATAAATGCACAGCACCTTTATTGTGGTTTCTAAATGTCATTTGTCAATAAATTAACTGGAACTTCTTGGAGAAGTGGTCACTTTGACAACTTGAGTAAAGAATATATAAGACATGCTTGGTTCTGGGAAGCAAGGAGACGCTGTGAGAAAGATGAAGGCTTTTCAATTCTTCTTTAAAATTGCCCCCACAACAATTAAGTAGAAATGGCAGGGTTTATGCTCTAAGAAAGTATAACAATCTTTCATAAGCATTTGCTTAACATCAAAATATATGAGCTAAAGAAAGCAATAGAGCATTAATTTTATATCCTGCTACTTTACTGAATTCATTTATGAGTTCCAGAAGTTTTCTGGTGGAGATCTTAGGATCTTCTAAATAGAGAATCATGTCATCAGCAAATAGGGATAGTTTGAGCTCTTCTTTTCCTATTCGTATTCCTCTAATTTCTTTGGTCTGTCTAATTGCTCTGGCTAGAGTTTCAAGAACAATGTTGAATAGTAGTGGCAAAAGAGGGCATCCCTGCCTTGTTCCAGTTCTCAGGGGGAATGCTTTCAAGTTTTCTCCATTTAGAATGATGTTAGCTGTGGGTTTAGCATAGATAGCCTTTACAAGGTTAATGTTAAGGAAAGTCCCCACTATCCCTATTTTTTCTAGTGTTTTGAGCATAAAGGGGTGCTGTATTTTATCATATGCTTTCTCTGCATCTATTGAAATAATCATGTGGTTCTTGACTTTAAGTCTGTTGATGTGGTGAATTACATTTATTGATATCCAGATGTTGAACCAACCTTGCATCCCCGGGATGAAACCCACTTGATCATGGCTCACTATCTTTTTAATATGTTTTTATATGCGATTATCACAATACCAGACCTTCAACTATACTACAGAGCAATAGTAACAAAAACAGCATGGTATTGGCACCAAAATAGACAGGTAGATCAATGGTACAGAATAGAGGACACAGAGACAAACCCACATAAATACAGGTATCTCATACTTGGCAATGGAGCCAAAAACATGCAATGGAGAAAAGACAGCCTCTTCAACAAATGGTGCTGGGAAAACTGGAAATCCATTTGCAGCAAAATGAAACTAAACCCATATCTCTCACCCTGTACAAAACTCAACTCAAAGTGGATCAAGGACCTAGAAATTAGACCAGAGACTCTGCACCTAATAGAAGAGAAAATAGGTCCAAATCTTCATCATGTTGGCCTGGGACCAGATTTCCTTAACATGACTCCTGAAGCGCAAGAAATAAAAGCTGGAATTGATGATTGGGATAGAGTCAAACTAAAAAGCTTTTTCTCAGCAAAGGAAACAATCAGCAATGTGAAGAGAGAGCCTTCAGAGTGGGAGAAAATCTTTGCTACACACACTTCAGATAGAGCACTAATCTCCAGAATCTACCAAGTACTCAAAAATCTTTACAACAAAAACACTAATAACCCAATCAACAAATGGGCCAAGGAAATGAACAGACACTTTACAGAGGAAGATCTACAAGCAATCAACAGATTTATGAAAAAATGTTCAACATCACTCGTTTTAAGAGAAATGCAAATCAAAACAACCTTAAGATTTCATCTCACCCCAATTAGAATGTCTTTTATTAAGAATACAGGCAACAACAGGTGTTGGCGAGAATGTGGGGAAAAGGGTACACTCATACATTGCTGGTGGGAGTGCAAGTTGGTGCAGCCACTCTGGAAAGCACTGTGGAGATTCCTTAGAAAACTTGGAATGGATCCACCATTTGACCCTGCTATCCCACTCCTTGGCTTATACCCAAAGGACTTAAAATCAGCATAGTATGATGATGCAGCCACATCAATGTTCATAGTTGCTCAATTCACAATAGCTAGATTGTGGAATCAACCTAGATGCCCTTCAATAGATGAATGGATAAAGAAACTGTGGTATATATACACAATGGAATATTGTTCAGCCATAAAGAAGAATAAAATTATGGCATTTGTAGGTAAATGGATGATGTTGGAGACTGTTATGCTAAGTGAGATCAGCCAATCCCAAAAATCCAAATGCTGAATGGTCTCTCTGATAAATGAATGATGATGCATAATGCGGGGGGGGAAGGGTGGCAAGAATGGAGGAAGGATAGATAGCATAGAGGGAAGGGAGGGGTGGGGTCGGGGTGGGGGGTATAATAATAATAGAATGTGTGACAGATACCATTGCCCTGTGTACATGTATGAACGTACAGATGGTGTGTCTCTACTTTGTGTACAACCAGAGAAACAATAGCTATACTCCATTTGTGTTCAATGAATCAATAAGTAAATAAAAAAAAGAAAGCAATAGAATTGTAAAGATAAATACATAAGTCCACTCTTTTAGTTAGATATTCAACATCCCTCTATTAGTACATAGCCAATAGGTATAGACATCAGTAATGACATAATTCAACTCAACAGCACCATTGGTCAACTTGATAAAATCAGTACCTGTAGACCACTTCATCCAACAATAGCAAAATATACATTCTTCTGAAGGTCACATGGAACATTGACTAAGATAGATCATTTCAAGGGACATAAAACACCTACATTAATTTAGAATAACATAAATCATATTAAATATGCTTTCAGACCACAGGGAAATTAAATTAGAAATAATTAGCAGAAAGATGGTTAGAAATCCCCCAAGTAACAGGAGATTAAATGAAACACTTCAAATAACTACACAGGTCAGTTACAAAGTCTTGAGAAATTTGAACTATATAAAAACAAAAATGCAACTTACTAAACTTGTAAAATGTGGAGAAAGCAGAGCAGAGAGGGAAATTTATGGAATTAAGTACATATATTAAAAAAGAAGAAAGATCTAAAGTTGATCATTTAGTCTTTCACATTAGGAATCTAGAAAAAAGAAAATAAATTAAATTTAAGGTAAGCAGGAGAAAAAACAAACATTAGAGCAGAAATCAATGAAATTGAAAATAAAATTCACAAAGAAAATCAGGGAAATAATGAACTGTTTCTTTGAAAACATCAATAAAGTAGATAAGCATCTAAGAAATAACAATTTACTAATATATTAAAGAAGGCCCAAAATGTCTGATATTATGGACAGAAAAGGAAATTAAAAGAATGCTATTAACAAGTCTACATCTGCAAATTTCACAAATGAGAGGAAACTGGCTAGTTTCTTGATACACATTGTACAAAAATCTATACTAAATAAATGCATAATTTGAACATAATTTAATCATATTGAGTCATAATTAATAATTTCAGAATATAAAGACCACATCCAGATAAGTGAATTCTACCAAAAATTTAAAAGGAATTTATATAAATATATTCAAAGAAGATAAAAGCAGAAGGAATACTCTCTAACTCATTCTATCAGACCAGCATTACTTTAATACCAAAACCAGACAAAATACTACAATAAAAAAAACTACAGACCAATATATCTAATGAACATAGATGCAAAAATCCTCAACAAAAAATCAATAAATTGAATCCAAAAATGTACAAATATTATGTACCATAAGCAAAAAATATTTATGCCAGTTGTGCAAGACTAGTTCAACATTTGAAAATCAATTATTGCAATCTATAACATCAACAGACTTAAAGCAAAAACATCAAATAGTATTATCAATAAGTAAAAAGAAAACATTTTCAAAATCCCGTACACATTCATGATAAAAACAATCATCAAACAAGGGATTTTCTCAACTTGACGGAAATTTTCCTCTACTTGATAAAGAACATTACAGACAATCTATAGCTAACAGAATACCTAATGGTGATAAAATATAGGCTTTCCTCTAACATTAGAAATAAGGCAAGGATATCCTCTCTCATTACTCCTATGCAACATTAAACTAAATGCAATAAGACAATAAAAGTGAAAGTATCTGGACTTGGAAGTAGGAAATAAACTTGTCTTTGTTTGATATGCCATGAATATCTATGGAAAAAATCACAAAGAATCAACAGAAATCTGTTAGATCTAATAAGTGATCATACCAACAGTGTAATTACATTAAGATATACATATCAATAATGAACATTTGGATTTATAAATACAATACCATGTATGTTAGTACCTGCCAAAATGGAAAATATTTATGTATTAATTTAAAAATATATGTAAGATCAATATAAAGAAAACTATAAAAGTCTACCAAAAAAATCAAAGAATGTCTAAATCAATGAAGAGAATTCCATGTTCATGGGTAGTAACATTCAATTTTCTCCAGACTTGTACAAATATAATCATTCTACCGATCTTTGACAAGGAAGCAAATGACATAAAATAATCCTTACAACAAACAATTCTAGAATAAGTGGCAATGCAGTGAAAAAACCACCTTGTTACAGTGCTTATCCCCTTAACAGAAATTAATTCAAAATTGATCACAGACCTACAGATAAAATGTGAAACAATGGAGCTCCTAGAAGATCAACTAGGAGGAAGTTTAGATGATCTTGGATTTGGCAAAGACCTTTTAGATACAACACCAGAGACACAGTTCATTGACATAATAATTAATAAGCTGGATTTCATTTAAATTAAAATGTTCTGCTCTGCAAGAGATATCATCAAGAAAATGAAAAAGTCAATCTTCAGACTTAGAGAAAACACCCACCTCATAAATCACTAGCAACCAATATGCAAAAACAAAGCAAAACAAAGCAAAAGTCTCTTAAAACCATCACAAATAAAGCAAAACAGAAAAAGGTTTCGATATCTGAATATATGAACAAATACCTTACCAAGAAAAATACACAGATGGGAAATAAGTATATAAAAAAATGTTCCAACATCATATGGCATCAGACAATTAATTGCAAGGTAATTTAGCTATTACAATGGCTAAAATCCAAAATACTGACAATACTAAATGATGGTGTTGCAACAACCAGATAAAAAAGGAATTCTGGTGCATTGCTGATAGGAATGTAAAATGGTCTAGACCCTCTAGAATAGTTTGTCAGTTTCTTACAATCGTCTTCCTGTAAAACCTGGCTTCTTAGGATTTATACAACAAAGCTAAAATGTTATGTTCTCACAAAAACTTGCATCTGGACATGTACAGCACTGTTATTCAAAATTGTCAAAACTTGGTGTTCTTCAGTAAGTGAATGAAAAAACTCTGGCATATCAGACAATGGAATACAACACTCTCACAAAAAAAAAGGGGGGGGGACAATCAAGCAATGAAAAGACTTGTAGAAAACAAGTGCATGTTACCAAATTTGGGGGGGCAAGAGAAGAATGGAGGAATTTTGGATGGTGTAGAGGAAAATGGGGTGGAAGGGATGGGGGAAGGAAAGATAGTAGACTGAGACAGACAGTATTACCCGGTGTGTATGTATGATCACATGAATGGTGTGAATCTACACTGTGTACAACCATAGGAATGAAAAGTTGCACCCCATTTGTGCACAATGAATCAAAAAGAAAAATCTAAAAAGGCCACATGCTGTATGTTTTCAACCATATTGCATTCTGTAAAAGGCCAAATTATAAGGACAGAAAAAATTATTAGTGCCGGAAGTTTAATGGGGAGAGAATAAGAGGAGAGAGACAAGAACTTTTAGTGTTAAAATGCTTCATATGATAGTATAATGGTGATACATTTGCTTAGACCCTTAAAAATGCACACCAAAAATGCATACTAATATATACTACTGACTTCGTGTGATAATGAAGCATCAATGTGAGTTCATCAATTGCAATAAATGCACTACTGTTGGTGGTTGTTGATAATACGAGAAGATATGTACGTGAGGTTATGTCTGAAGTCTCTTTACCATTTTTTAAGTTTTGCTAAGAACTAAAATATCTCTCAAAAAAATTATAAAATAGGAGGTTTTTTACTATACAAAAAATATACCTCTGTAACACTGACTTTTAGAATTTCAATGCCAATCATTATAAAATTTTATATACCCATAAGTCCCATATAAATCTTCATTGTTCCCTTTATCTCTTTACTAGATACCAATACTAGTTAAACATAACTCATTACCTACTCCATGTATCTATTTTTGCAGCCAACTGTGGCTTAAAAAAAAAACATCTTATGCTATCTACTCTCACTTCACATATATCATTCCAACCTTGTCCTCTTTTCTTAAATCTCCAGTGCCTCTTTTGCATCTTGATTTTCCTACTTCTCTAAGAAAATACGAGCGAGGACAAGATAACTTTCACAAGCTCTCCCACTATGCCCATCCTCCCTCATGTTTCTGGACCCACACATCCTAATTCAATAGATAAATATTTAATAATAATGTGATTCTCCTTATTTACAAGTGACTTTTCCTTGAAGCCCATGGAAAATTTACTTTTTATTATAATCTGGTAGTTTTGCCATAGTATCTGTGTTTTATTTCCCCATGCAAGTTTTCCCAGATGTATGGCATAGTCTTTCACGATTTCATATAGGATCTTTGTTTATGACAAAGAAATTAGAAATCATAATTTAAAATTTACAAATTTACAGAAATTTATTTTATTACATTTACTTTGTATACATTTATTTTAAAATATTTGAAATTAAATTGTAGTACTTATTTTTCTGTGAATGTATTCACTTCCTTGGAGACTTTAAAAAGAACTCTTTTTGCACTTGTAATTATAAATCAGTATAAATTGATCCAGAAATTATCTGAAATTTATGCAAAATGGAATGAATCAAAATGTTAAAGCCTAGAAATCACTGACCAAATATGATTTCTCTTCCAGCTTTTCTACTGAAACTTTTTTGCAAAACTTGCTAATGATTTGCTTGCCTTGATACCAGTGGCTTCTTTTGAATTATCATTCTACCTGAGTTCATCTCTGATGAATTTGTTCTGCTGAATACTTTACATTCTTTGAGTGCACCCTCCTGATTCTTCTATATTTCCCAATTTTTCTTTGTACTCTATTTCTCTAGCTCTTAAATGATTGACTCCCTAGGGGTCAGTCTTAATCATATTTTTTTTTTCTCATTACATGTATCCCATTGGGATGTCATCTGCTTCCAACTCTTTAGCTGTGTTCTATCTGAAGACTTTGTAATTTTTATTTCATGCTCCAATATGAATTTTCATCTGCTTACTGAGCATTGTTATTCTAATAATAGCACAAACTTAATATGTTCGTGGTACATCTCATGTTCTCTCTCAAATTCCATACCTGCTTTTCTTATTCTATTTACATCAGAGTTAATTTTGCAATTATATAAGAATAATATAGGGTGCCACCTTCCACTTTAGTTACATTCAGTTTATTTCTTCAAAATGCTTCCTAAATGCATTTCTTAAATCTATACTACCATTTCCTTTAATTGCAGCTTTTCAAATTCTCTTCTTCCTAACTGACTTCCCTGCATTACACTTATACTCTTTTCAAGCTACATCTCCACAAGATCATGAGAACAGCAGTAGAAAACATAATTCAACATAGCATTCCCCTACTTTGAAGTCCTCTGTGGTTCCCCATTGTATGTAGCAATGATCATCAATTTATTTGGTAATTATTTTTTAATAATGACTCTTTATCATTTGCTCTTCAGTAAAATCTAAAGATTTAGAAAGTTTCTCTGGCCAAAGCAGAAAGTGCATGATAAAGAATGGAGGACATATTTTGCCCCTGAATCTTCTGGTCCTTTGCATCTTGGAGCATCAACAATGAATTCAAGGAATTCAAAATGAAGGATGTGAACTTCTCTGGTCAAAAGCCTCACTCTTTTTAGTATGTTATTGATGACATTCAGTTCAAACATTTCAGCCTGCTTTTGAAGAGGCTCTTTCACCATTCTCACACCATTTATCTTAATTTTTTTGCAATACCAACTGACTCAAAATTCACTGACTATACTGTATTTCAATGACCATCCTACTATGCTTTTTCTTCTCTTTTCAATTTCTATGCTTACTAACTTCCTTTAAAGAGTAGTTCAAATATGTCCACTTCTTTAAAGCCTTCTCTCAACAGCACTTTACACAAATGTTTCCCACAGCACTGATTATCTTGTACTGCCATGTATTGTGCATATACCTTAAGCAGAATGATACATATGAATACAATCTTTGTTTTACTGAATCTCATCTACACATTCCCAATGCTCCCACACTGCTCCCAGGATGTATAAGCTATTTTTTGATATGGGCTTAAGAACTGACAAGTATACAGAATTAAATATGAAATTTTTATTAGGTATTCATGGTCTAAGAAATTTACCCAGAGTTTAATTTTCCATTCTATTTTCCTCTCCTATCCAGCCTCACAAGCCTGAAAATTTCTTTCATATTCATTTTTGAGACATATTGTATTTTCCAATGATGTTTTCAACCGTATATTACTTCCTGCAACTTCTTCTAAAATAGATATCAACAAACTATTGTCTACAGACCAAATCCACATAGATTTGTACTGTCTGTTTACCTATTTTTCTTTCTTTCTTTTGTGTTTAGCTCATGAACTAAGAATTTTATTCTACATTTTTAAATGGTTGTGAAATAATGACAAATGTGTGACACATTTATGTGACCCACCAAGTCTAAAATATTTATTTATTTTGTCTTTTGCAGAAATTTTGCCATTCTCTGTTCCAGATACCTGAACCTCACTTAAAAGGTGGAATCTCATTTCCTTGCCCTGAAATCAGGTAGGTTTATGACTTCCTTGGAACCAAAAGATTGTGATGAGTGTGGGGCTGCACAATGCCCAAGGCTAAATAAGAAAAGACCAGTAATGCTGACCTTGTTCACCAAAGCATCTTGCTGAATCCCAGAAGCTGCCACAATGGAAGGAATAGAAATATCAAAAAGTAGCCCCAACTGGATGGTGCTTTTTTAGATTATCTATTTAACAATGCAGTTGAGCATTGATTTTCCATCTGTACCTTCTCAACTAAAATATTACCTGTCTGTTATTTTAAACATCCTTGCAAAATCTAATGATTATAATATTGGAAGCCAGACAGAAAACAAATGGCATGCTTTAGATTCCAGTTCTATAATTTTCAGGAAAGTAAAAATCATTTCTGTTGTTGTAACTCAGAATAACATTCCCCTTAAGAAGGGATATCTATGCAAGGAATGTATGACAGGAACATCTGGGTTGCTGGGAATGATGTTTCTTAATCTGAGTTAAGTGCACACAGTCGTGCACTTGTGGAAATTCACCGAACCACATACATATTATGTGTTTATTACCAAAGTTCAACTTTGAAAGTGTCTATTTTAAGGCACCAATTACCTGTGGTTCTATATTTATGTTAAGTGAAAAATGCCTACAGAACAAGAAAGATTAAAACATACAAAAAGGTTAGAAAAAGAAGACATAAAAGATCATGTAATGAAATCACAATTTCATAAAAATGAACCACTTGCCAGCTCAATTAAGCACCACATACAAAAGACGTGGAGCAATTTAGGAAGTAGATTAGTAGATTTTAAGACCCCTAGTTTTGTGGTAAATAAAAATATGCTTTTTGTTATACTGCAGTAAGAAAATAATTTTAACAATTAATTTTTACTTCTCTAACACAATATTTAAGATCTGAACATACTTATAACTCCTATGCAGTCTTTTTCTGTTCATGGCTGACTCAGCAAGTTTCTGGAAGCTTTGACCTCAGAAGACCCTTTTGATCGTAAAGGTCTTGTAAGTATCTGTACTTAAGAGATTCTGTAACTCTGCTGAAAAGTCATGGTCTCTTGGTTATTTCCATTAAAGAGGTGTAAAAGCTGAGATTTCAGTCTGTTCTCTCTCGGCAGGCACCAAGCCTTCATTAGGTATTTTTCCTTGTACATAAGCCAGGACTTCATCAAACTGCATCCCACTGGGTGCAAAGAATGTTCTTAAGTTTCTCTCTAGAGAAGTATCTTTTGCAATGATTCCTCTGTCCTTTTTCACATTTCTAGGTCACCTTTAAATTATGCTTTACAATACATGGAGATTAATCAGCTAGCTTTTCTGAGAACCACACTCTGTTAATCAGTACAGCTCTGCTGTGCTTTGGCTCTGTGGTTGTCTGTTAGCTGCTCACTATTCCTTTTGACTCGGTACCATTTCTTCTCATCAATAGGCCATTTAACATTTCATGATATTTTTACATTAAAACTTGGAAGTTTAATTTTTCCACTTTTATGATTTTAACTTTTGTCCAAGAGTAATATAGACCCAGTTTAAAAAAAATTGGGAAATAAAGAAATCTTCATAATAACAATATTAGAACAATTATAATAGACAACATGTACTTGTAGCTTACTACAAAGTCCTATACTAATTTATTTACACATATTAATAACTACTTGTTTACATCTTATCTAGTTTCACCTTATCCCATTGAGCCAGAAACTGATACGGTTAACAGTGACAAAACTGAGGCAGAAAAGCTAAATTATTTGCCTTGAAATGACATAACTAGAGAGTGACCAATCAAGGAATTGATTCTATATCATCCGAATACCTTGTGGACATGCTCTCCTACATTTGCAATTTAAAAATATGCATTATTTTCATTTTAGTGATTTTCCTTCTTATAATAAATTCATTTAACTCTAAAAATAATTTTATATAATTGAAACTATTCTATATTAAACACCAAACCCTGCTGTTATCACTGAGAATTTTAATAATTTTCTCATTGTACTAAAATTTAAAATATTTGGAATCTGCTATTTTCTGGGTTGCAAGGTATTAAAACAGTTTTTTAAAATCTCGATATTTAACGACTATTTCTCATACACATCAATGAGATTTTCTGTTCAGTGGTGGCTCTGTTGGGCTCTGCTTTGAATGAGCTAAACTTAGCTCCATATGTCTCCCCAATACAGAATTCGGAATGAAGGAAGTACTTCTATTTATGAAAAGTGCTTGTGAGGGAATGTTAAAGGGAAAGAACTCTAGCAAAGCCATTCAGCCATTTGTTAAGCCATCTGTCCAGATGTGTCAAAAGGCACAAATGTGCATATCGAATTGGCAAATGTATTCCTCATGACCAACCCTGAAGTCAACAGTACCAGAAAGCGTGGCAAGTGTAAGGAAAGAGTGAATGTAAACGAACAATACAAACTGCACAGTGCTCATCTGCATAAACAGGTCCAAAGAAGACCTTTGATCCAAATTATGTGTTGTGGGACTGTTCTTGATATGAAGTACTTTCAACTAAAATGACCAGCTACCTGCCCTCTCCATATCTAACGCACAGTAAGGGAAAGGGGACAAGGCAGCTGGAATGAATATCCCCATGGAAACAAAAGGAAATTTGTATATTCACAGAAAGCACTCATTCTTTAGAAATTCTTAAATCACACTGAGGAAATGTGGGGATGCCTTTAACATGGTACAGGGTACAGTTCTTGATTAATTTCTTATTTAACCCATAAACAATTTTGTCCATTGTTCTCTAGGCATTTGGCTGTGTCTTTGAGAATATCCTCTTTCATTTAGGGGATTGGAGATGTGCCCTCCTTGTCATTGAAAAAATTTTTCTCTTCTACTTACTTGCAGAAAGTTGGGGACCAAGGGATATTTTATACTAGAATAGAGTCTTTTTAAAATCAAACTAGATAGCACTGTTGGTAATATATCTCTAAAAGGTTTTGCTAACATTTTGGCTTCTATTTTGTTTTGTTTTATTTCTAGTCAGGGCTATGTGTTAACAGCTGTAATATTTTTTCTAAGACATAAAATTTCTCTTTCACTTTTTTAGTTTAAATTATAATACTTTGAATTTGTCAGGTGCTATAGATCCATTTGTGCTCCCAACTAAATTCGAATGTTGAAAATTCAATTAGATGGGATTTAGAGACGGGGAAGTGGGAGGTAATTAGGTTCAGTGGAGGTCATGCAAGTGGAGTCCTCATATTGGGATGAGAGCCCTGAAGAGAGGAGTCACAGGATGTCTGCTGTCTCTTTCCACTCTGTGAGGATGTAACCACAAGGTGAATGCTGTAAGCCAGAAACAACCCTCATCAGAACTTGACTATACGGGCACATTGATTCAGACTTCCCTCCTCCAGAATTGTGGAAAATAAGTTTTAAGCTACCCAGTCTATGTTATTTTGCTATGGCAGTCAGAGCTGACAAATACCTCAGACTCCATGGGACCACACAGTGCACTCTCATATTGAAGAAATGAAATTATTTACTGATGTTCCCTTAATACAGTCAAGCTTAAGTAGAGTTTTGATCCCTATGCCTTTTATTTAGTCTTCATGTTCAAGGTATGCTTCTGTGGGCACATTTTTGGATTGTTTTATCCTTTTAAATTTTACCTTCATTTGAGAATCTTTTACTAAGTGGAGATGAAGGAGAAATTCATGCTTCGATTCTTCCTTTCTGTGGTAAGGTATTTTCCCTCCTTTACTTGAACATAAGATTTTGGTTAGTTTCCCCTGAGTTCATTTCTTGTTTGAATTACCGTTTTAAATGGAGGACATGATGTTTAACTCAGACTACCAATATTTTGCTCAAAATTTTTCATCTAAAGTTCAAGTTTTAATAAGCACATACTCTCCCTTCCTTGTGATCATTTAACTAAATATTTCACTCCCCTGGTTGGTCTAGACTCCTATTAGTGCCTCCCTCCTGTCCTTCAGCTAATACCACATACCTTGGCACTTGGTCATCACAGCACTCCATTCAGACAGTCAATTCTACCTTCAGTTTTCTCTAAGCAAAAATGAAGGAGGAAACCCACAAATATCAAAGGCTTAAAATGACAGATAACTATTTCTTATTAATAAAGGGTGATGAGAACTACAAGCTCATCTGGGCTCTGATGGACAAAGAAGGGAAATAAGTGCTTCAAGTTGTGCCTGAAAAGTGCCACTTCCTAGATTTTAATGCATATGAACTAATAAATCCTCTGATAGCATTAACCAGTTGGGGTTGATTTTTCTGTCACTTATTCCTAAGAGAACTCAACTGATTCACTTTATTAAGGAATTTGACCTTTATCCTAAGAGCATAGCAGACATTGAAAGGTTTCCTTTAGAGAGAGAACTTATGCATACCATTTTGAAAAAGTCACTCTGCTGCAGTATGGAGAATGGAAAAGGGCACAAGTGGGCAGGGGAAGACCAGTTTCTAGACCAATGGAGAAATTCAAGCGACAGAGAATTTTAGCTTGAAGTTGAGTGGCAACACTGGAGAAGGAGATGTGTTCAGATTAAAGATATTTAATAACTAAATGAGGCAAGAATTGGTGGTAAATTAAGACCTGGGAGGGGAAGAAATAAATATTATAGTTTACTGAAAGAACACAACTTTATTTTTATTATTTATTTACTTATTTATTTATTTATTTTTGGTAACTGGGTGCATGGTTAGACCAGTTAATGTGATAAGGAACATTGGAACAGAGAGTGTTTCATTAAAGAGAAAATAAAAGAGTGATTACAGGGATGATAGTGGGGGGTTGGGGAAATGTAAGCAAAAAGATACAACATAGCAAGTCTGTGGGATGAACAAGTAAAGGAAATACAACTTGAGAACTGTAGTGAAAAATAGAATATTGTATTCAGAATTCTTTCTAAAAGAATAAATTACAGGAGGTTTGGCATGGGGGTGGGTGTGGTGTAAAGAATGGGTAATTAGGCGAGATGATCAACATAATAATTTTTTCCTGGATTAGCCATTTTACTATACTATATATCTTATAATGCTTATAACTTAATTATACACAATAAAATTATTTTAATTATTGTATCAATTTTGAAAACTTGAGTATTTAGTCACGTTGAATATGTGCCTACCTTGAAGTGATATTACTGAGAACATATAGAGTTCAATATTTGAAACTCAGAAAATAGAGTCTTGGTTGGAAATATAAATTTGTGAGTCTTTGTATTAAATTTGGACATGAATAAATTCTTAATGGCACTTAACCTGTTCTGTGATCATTTTAGAATCTCTTGTGATAATAGAAAAGCTAGCATTGACAGCTATTCAATATATACAGATATTTACATATACATAGAATATGGAATAATATACAGAATATTCCATATAAACTAGAGTTTATAATCTCCAGGAGGACAGGAAATTGACTTCTAGTATCTCTACAGTGGCTTGCATTTGAGGGGTTCATAAGATTTATTTCATGAGTAAATAAAGATTGCAAACTGTCATCCATCTAGACTCTCAACCTGAGATCTTTTTCTATTCTTTTGTTGTTTTTTTTTTTAATTTTTTGTTTAATTAGTTATACATGACAGTAGAATACAGTCTGATATAGCATGTACAATGGAGTATAATTTCTCATTTTTATGACTATGCATGATGTAGAATCCTGCTCATGGTATAGTTATATATGTACATAAGGTAATAATGTCTGATTCATTCTACTATCCTTCCTGTCCCCATGCGCCTATCCCTCCCTTCATTCACCTCTACCTAATCTAAAGTAACTCTATTCTCCCCTAACCCACTGAATTAGCGTCTGCATATCAGAGAAAACATTTGACTTTGGGGTTTTTGTGATTGACTTATTTCATTTAACGTGATATTCTCCAGCTCCATCCATTTACTGGGAAATGGCATTATTTCATTCTTCTTCAAGGCTAATATTAAATGTGATTTTTAAAGTGTCTTTGTTCCAAATCTCTCCCATGTGTGTCTCCATCCATTCTGCTTTGCTTTACCTTATGGATGTACTCATAATACAAAAGGTCATTTACAATCATCTAGTTTCATCTTTCTCTACACTTAACAAAAAAATGTTTTTATATAAATATATTCCATACAAAATTTTGTGGTTACTTTGAAGCAAAGCAGAGAAGTGGAAGATGGGAAAGATTCTACTTCCAATGGATTTGAAAAAGAAATTTTTAAAAGTATTTTATTCCTCAGTTGACAGTACAGACTTTTAGGAAGAAAAGTATTAAGAATGAATTGTGTATGTGCAAAATGTGATTAATCCCAGGGAGCTATATTTCAATTTTCATGAATATTTCGAAGGAACTGGAGGAATATTAAGATGTGACCCACTTGAAGTTTTTGCAAATAGTCTCTTCCATTTATATAGCAAAAGCATCTGCCAGATTACTAACATAAAGTGAATTTAATTCAAATAGTAGCAACAACTATTTTGCTTGCCATTTATTGCCACAGCTGCAATGTGAACTGATACATCAGGGCATCTACCCCACAGATACACATAGAAGTCCAAAAGGAGCTAGCCAGGCAGACAAGAGTTACATTAAACTGGCTTCAGCTGCAAGCCCCTCTGCATATCTTCCCACAGCAGAATGGTCCTTCACTGCCAAAACCCATGCAATCATTTGTCATGCAAATGCTACGTTTTTGGATGCCAAAGACCAAAAAGACAATGACACCTGGAACCACAGTATACTCACCAAAGACCCATTATAAAATGAGATCATGTTGGAAAATATGCAGGTGTTGATCTCCAACAGCTTTATTTAGGGAAGAAAAAACGATTGGGCATGGAGCCCCAGGTGGTTGGTTTAGCCTTTTCTGTTTTTCTTCTTTAACTGCCTACTAGCATATTAGTCTTGGATGGACTGTATTTTCATGTTTTCATTGCCTTAAAATCCTTTTTCATGGAACTAGAAATTGCAACAGAATGGATTTCTGGTCATACTAATATGGTAGGATAGACTTTACAAAATGGTGAATTTATTTACTTCCATCCTTTTGAAATAATCCTCATATGGTCAACCTACCTGCAGTGATCTCCCTACTTTAAGAGATCTGCAAATTTTTCCAATATGCTTAAATAAATGAGCTTATTCTTGTAAATAATATTTCTTCATTCCTCACTCTCCCTTACAATATATATATACACTATTTTATGAGAGTTCTTCCACCAATTTGCTGACTTGAGTTCTTTGCCAAGTTCCCATTAATCCTACAAGGCACTCTGATCCAATATTGCCTTTATCCAATGGACTTGTGATGCCCACTAATATTCAGCCAGGCACTAGGAAACCTCCTCTGTGTTCTTCCAGCAGCACCTCTCATTCTTTTGGAGTTGTTTTCAGATTCTGGCATGGTAAATGTCTTCCTCTCTGAGCCTTCAGACTGCCAAAGGTTCATCTTGGTTTATGCCTTTCAAGATCTAGAAATAAAGAAAGGGGTGAAGAATAGGACAGTCTGGTATTATACCACCAGTACATTTCAAAGCTAAGTAAAACTTTTCTTTCAGTTGTTATTGACAGTCTTCTTTTTCCTTTTCTTTCCAGAATAGCTAGCATAGGTTCTAACAGAAAGTAGCACATTCTTCTTGAGGTTCTTGTCCACAGACTTTTATTTTAGTTAAGACATTCATCCCTGACTCCTTCTTAATTTAGTATAAATTCCTTCATGGGATGATCCTTAACCCCTGAAAATGTACTTGCCTTGGACCATGCTATCAATTTGCCAGTCGTATTCAAAATTTAACATCAATTCATAAATTCAGTAAATATTTAGTAAATCTCTACCATTGGCTAGGCATTTCAAATAAGTTTTTGATTACTCATAATAGCCAATGCATCTATTTTTATTTGCTGAAAAAGAATTGTTCTATATAGCAGTTCAAAACAGAATCCTGAATAACTTATTTCATTACTTTTTAGGAAAAACAAAATAACACTAGACATAACGATGAATTTGTTCCCATAATTATATCTTAACTCATGTGTAATTTGAGTAAGAAAATATTTGTGGCATTTTATGACTATAACATCTCTTGATCATCCCATTCCTACCCATTTGGATTTTCCCAAGACATGGGGAGCCACAGAACATGCTGACTAAACTCTCTGAACACTTTTTCTCAACAGCCTCATCAAACTCCTGACACATTCTATGCCATCTCTTATACTGCAGGTCAGTCACAAGGCTCAACTTACAGAGCTGGTTTCAAAATTTCTTTAAATGTTTTCAATAAGTCATCTGGCAAAGCATCCAGTCTACAAGGGCATATTGTACCTTTCAAATTAGCTTTTGGAACATATGCTAAAAATCTGAAATGAAGGGGGAAATCTTGTGTTGCATTCTCTTAGAGGCATTTTTTTTTCACGTTTGTTAGTATAACTCATTTTAGGAAGCAGTGTAAGAGGAACAAGCTAATATGAGGTAAATTTGAGCTGTGGAGAAAAAGAACAGTCATTGACAAAATTTCTAACTCCTTTCTTGCCACTTCTCTATTGTAACTCACTGAATAATATGTAAAGTATTGTTTTCTATGAGTGAAATGAAATTAAAATTTTACTTCTTGAGTTCCCTCCCTTCTTTTTCTTGTCATCAATTAGAAGCAGATTATAGATGTTGATGTGTAGGACAAAGGAGAATTTTTAAAAAGTCTTAATTGTAACATTGAAATATTAGTAAAATATTTACATATAAGTAAGTTTTTGAGCAAACTGGTGATTTGTATTTGTTATTCTTCAGCTTTTTTCTATTTTGTCTTTTTTAATTGTTCTCATACCAGATTCCCCTTTTCAACCCATCACCTCCCACTGAAAAGATTAATGTAGGTGAAAGTCTTTAAAACAATCTCATCCAGATACAGCATGGATCTCCTGTCTCTGAAGGTTTTAAATTTTTATTTAAAATCTTGAAAATAGTATTAATTACATATCTCTTACATTAGTAACTTAAAAGTTACTAATAAAAGCTGTGTGAAAATAAAAGCTGTGTGATAAAACACTGTGGGAATATATAAATCAAAAACCTACTTTCTTTTTTCGATAAAGGGAATGAGCTGTGCAGACCTCTATTAACTTGGCAGAAAGAAAAATATGAGAATTATTCTCTTCACTAAAATATTTGCAAAAACAGAAGATGAAGATAAAAATCACATCCCAGTGTTCTCTATTTAGAGTGTACATTGAACTAGATGGCTAGACTTTAAAAGTATTGCTCATACATAGCATGAACTCTTTGTAAATAAATAAATAAATAAATCTCTCAACTTTTCATTAGGTTGTTTAGGTTGGCTAAACTTCTAAAAGAGTAAGTAGTTATTATCAGATTATGGATTTAGAAACAAGGTTAAATATTTGCTGCATTATTTTCTTTCCAGAGAGGTATCATTCCCACAGTAATCTAGTTAATGGCACACTGGTGAACAAAAAATTGAGGCAATGCCCATCTGCAGAGAAAACCTGGTAGTAAATATAATAAAAACAGCAATTCACTTTTAGATAGTACTTTACAAAGCATTTTCACATTTTTAATCTTGTATTTTCAAAGTAAGTTTTTAAAGTGAATTTTAACATCCTGACTTCACTGAAAAAAGTAAATCAAGCTCAAAGAAGGTGAGACTGGGGTCCTTGCCAGTGCCTCCTTTGGTGTTCTTTCAAGAAATTCCATTCAACTTGGAAAGGGAGACAGTTGCTTCTGTTACATTTAGACCACACTATGTCTCTACATAGCACTGGTTTCCTTCTGTATCATGGTGTATAACTCTTGGTAGTTTATCTCATCATATTCTCCTTCTGCTAGTAACAGATTTCTTTGAGGTTAGAGGCCTGATTTACTTATCTGTGTAATTCCCAAATGCTTGCCCTGGTTCTGGTACAAATACCTGTTGGATGAACATATTAAAGAAATAATTCATGATGGGCACAATGGTACACACCTATAATTCCAGCAACTTGGGAGGCTGAACAGAATTTCAAGGTCAAAGGCAGCCTCAGTCACTTAACAAGGCCCTCAGTAATTTAGTAAGACCATCTCTCAAAATAAAAAATAAAAAAGGCCTGGGATGTAGCTCAGTGAAAAAGTGCCTCTGAGTTCAATACCCAGTGCCAATTATGTTATAATTTATTTAGCATTTGGTATTACACATTTAACAAACAAAAAATATGCTTTAAACATAAGCATAAACAACTTTTCTTTAGTTTGTTTACATGGAAGTTTATCTTCAGTTATTCTAGAGTTAATTTTGAGATCTTCCTTTTAGTATAAAAATAACTAAGTGATTGCTCAGCAGTCTACACTAAAGTTCTATCAGAATGACAAATTTACATAAGCTGTAATATATATGCATCTATGTTGCCACGTATACACATAGTGAATAAGAGGATGATACTAAAGAATGAAGGACAGCAGAAATCTGTAGGCTCAGACCCTGCTCTGTAACAACTGATGTATTGAGCTCAATTTTACCAATACTATTCCCTACAGTACACATATAGATGCCTAATATATTCTCAACCTAATAAATATGAGTATATTGAAACATTTTATATGTTTCAGAAAATGGGTCAATTTTTGTATCTCCTGAGGATCTATAAGTTTCTATTTTTATGATAAATAAAAATCTCTCCATGTGCAATTTTTTCCTGGACTTTAGAAAGTGGCACAACTGTCTAAAGAATGTGTGGTGCAATGTAGTGGTTGGGAGAATCTGTGGTCTAAGGGAAACTTACAACTACTGTGGTGCCAACCAAGGGAATCTGGGAGTGAAATGGAAGTGAAAACAGAAAGATTAATATTGTGCTAATTTGGTTCCAAGGACTTATTATTAGGAGCACAACCAGATTCATTAAAACAGTTATTAATTTGATAACAACTTTTCAAAATGATTTTTAAATACGGTTTATGTTGAATTGTATTCTCCAAAAGATACATTGAAGTCATATTTACTCAGCCATCAGTCTGCAGTTGTGACCTTCTTAGGAACAGGGTCACTACAGATGTGATTAGAAGAAGCCATTAAGGTAGGCCCATAATTCACCATGACCAGTCCTTGTAAAAAGAGGGAAACTGGGAAACACACACAAGGAGAAGACAGCCATATCAACACTGGAAGAGGATGAGACTGGAATGATGCATCTACAAGCCAAGGACTGCTGGGGACCAGTGGAAACAGGAATCAGCAAGGAACTTTCTCTAGGGACTTTGGAGTCCTCCAGAACTGGGAGAGCTCAAATTTCTATTGTTACAAGATAGAGGTTTGTGGTTCTTTGTACAGTAGCTTGGGAAACTAACACAAGGACCTTCCTGTGTGCCAAAAAACTGTAAGGACTTATCCTATGTAGTTGTTCTAATCAATTTATCATGAGTAGATCCTATATTAGTATGGGAAATAAAAAACTGAACTCTGTGGTTTGGTTGTCATGAAGACTCCAAAAATCTGGCTAATAATGTTAGTGTGATTATCATGTACCTGGAGCAAGATCTTTGGTGTCCTCCACAACCATAGTTGATAGGCAGTACTTTATAGGAGATGGTAATGAGGTTTAGTAGATCAAGAATTATCCCAAGTTAAGAAGCTGTGCTTCAAACACAGATCTACCTACACATGCATTGTTCTTTGAATATTGCCTTTATCTCTTCTTATAAATCTATATAATAATTAGAAAGAACAAGTCATCTGGTTTTTATTAATTGAATTGACTGGATAATTAGAGTACATTCTATGACATTCCATGACAAATCAATGGAATGGAAATTGCCCAAACATCAGAAATATCTATCTGAACCGTTAGTCCTGCCAATCAACATAATTACCAGATTTATTTTGTTTCTTCTCCTATACACTACTTCTCCATGGTCTAATGTATATCCCACATTTTCCAAACCTCAAATAATTCTGACTTGTCTCTTCTGGAAAATGGAAAACATATTAATTAATAAAAATAAGCTTTGATGTACTTTAGTCACTGTGTTCCAGGTTCAGTTCTGCCTCTTAGAAGTTGTGGAAATGCAGCAGGTTCACGCATATTCAGGGCATCAGTTTCCTCAATGTAAAATGAAGTTCATAGTAATTACTTCACAGCATTACCACAGAGGCTGATTGCTTATCCCACTGGTGGGCACATATACTAAGTTATTATTACAATCATGCCTCCAATGATATGCTTTACTTAGAACTGGGAAAATGTGTTGATTATGTGAAATTGACCAAAAATGTATTGTGAATTATAATAATATGTATTATTATTTAAATCCTAGCGTTATAGTTTCTACCATCAAAATGCATTTCAAAAGACAAGATATCAAAAAAGCATTTCCTCCCTATATTAAAGAATTTTCCTGTAAAATCAAACACTAGATCTGAAGAAAAGTTAATCTTCACAATAAGAATGAATCTGTAAAGGTTCAAATTTTAAAGAGAAAGAATATAACTTATTATATAAGCAGATTTTTTTTTTAACCAAGACGCAATGGAAGTGGGGAAGGAAGTGCAGTGGATGATATAGTATGGACTGTGGAATCAGAGATTGGGATTATTATCCCATCTCTTCTGCTCACCAGTTGTAAGGACTTGGAGGAGCCACATGCTCAATTCCTCAGTTTCTTCGTGTGCAAAATACAAATATGAATCATTATAATTCCACAAA
This sequence comes from Glaucomys volans, assembly GCA_020662805.1. Classification (NCBI taxonomy): domain Eukaryota; kingdom Metazoa; phylum Chordata; class Mammalia; order Rodentia; family Sciuridae; genus Glaucomys; species Glaucomys volans. Next base: position 920,173 of record JAJEJO010000485.1, read on the forward strand.
ATAACTGAAAGGATTACACAGATGTACATAAAATGCTGTAAAATAGGGCCTAGAACATAGATATGCAACAATTGAATGTTAGCAATTATTATTGTAATTAATATTAACTCTTCTAAAGCACCTCAGGAAAAGAAAATGCCTCATAGATATTTTTAAATAAATAATAGAAATAGTTGTGGTGTATTAAGCGCTTGTTCTGAGCCAGGCCCTACAACGAATATTTTACATGGATGTTCTTCTGTGCCGTACACACTATTACTTTTGTGATTTTACAGATAACATAACTAAGCCTTGTAAGGATCTCTCCCCTCTACACTCTAGCACCTGGAAGAGCCAAGGTTGTTTTGCCGTTGCTCAGCTATGTGCCAAGCACTGAGAGGAACATCACCATGCATTAAGCCCTTTCTCCTGCCTCCAGGATGCAGACAGAATTCTCATTCTGAACACGATTCTCAAGTTGAGTTCTCTTAGAATCAGGAACTAAAAAAGATTTTTGTGAAAACCATTCATGAAAGTGATGCAGAGAGAGAGCACTTCGGGGAGAAGGAAAAAGAGAAAAGCAACATAGGACAGGGAAATAGCCGCAGCTGTAGACTAGCTTCACACTGTAGTGTCAGTTACACAACACAGTTGGTCCCACCTCAGGACAAAGCAGGCAGCCCTTTGTACCCTGCATTAGTCAGTCAGTAGTTTCTAATAGATTGAGGACTGAAGGATGGAGAAGTTCATAACCTCCTGAGCAAGGCAACTCTTGTTCCTCCAAAATGCATACTCTGTGCAAGGGGCTGTAATGTGCTCTCCCTGCTCCCAAAATCTGGAGAAAGTTCACTGACCCAAAGAAGGGGACCTGGGAAGCACACCAACAGTATAGACTGTTTCCTGCCCTTATTTCAAGGACTTTCTTCATAGAGATCCAATGTCCATCACTTCAGTAAGTGAGTTTTATATTTGAGCAGTTAAGAAGCTAAGATTTTGACTGGTCAGTGATTTCAGCATTCTGTTTATTCATATGCATACACACACAGACACACACACACACATACACACACACACACTCGTGTGATACATGCATGATAAACACATCGGTAATTTTGTTGCCTGTCTATCCATCTTGACCTGGTCCATCATGATCTACTAGCATTTCCACAGATCACAGTGAGCCAGGCACCCCTGGTTGCTGTTCTGACTTTGCTGCCCATTACTATGCTGGGATCTTATCATCCCACTGATACACAGAGCATGCGCTAGTAATGACATCCCCAGCCAATAACCCTGTTATAGAACAACCACTGATCTCAGTGGTGTAGTGCCCACCTTACAAACACACAGTTACTTGGGAAATAATCATCTGTGGGTTTCCAATATTTTAGGGGTAGACCCAGTCTAGTGTGCCATTACTTTGAGTTACTCTATCCTTTCAATCCAGTCTGTCACAGATTACTAGCTTTTCTATTTAATCCAGTATATTTTATTTTCTAAGATAATAAGAGTCAATCAGATGGTATATTACAATATCTTTCCAAATGTCTTGTCAGAGTATTAAATTCTGTGTCATGGGAGGATGTTCCATTATCAGAAAACTCCCATTTTTCAATAATAGTTTGTCCCCTTTGATCCAGCACTTTCAGAATACACCCCTGGGCATATTTTCCTTCTTCCCACTGATACATGTTAACTGGTCTTGCAGTTCCTTTGGCATATAATCCATATTCTTCTTTAGGAGACCAAGCACTTTCACAATCAGGTTTTGCTTAATGCTGGTCTCATTAACATGGTTCATATTAAGTAAAATAAATAAAGGTCAATTTTCCCGTAGTGAGTTTTACATTTTAAGCATAAATGTCACTTACCAAATGATTTATTTTACCCAAATACTTCCCTAAACTCAGAAAACTGGTTGACTTGAAAACCTTTCACAATCTTTCTATAATTATACATGAATAAAGTGGGTAAGGATAAATTCCCAAGGAGGGTTTACATTGTTCATCAGGCATCTCTCTCATTCAAGCCTTCACCACAGCACAGGCTAAATATTAAGGCCAGGAGATCTCAGTTTTCCAGGTTCTCAAGAGCATCTACCTAGTTAGCAGAATCTGAAATCTCAGGATCCACTCTTTATTGATTAGGCTAGACTTTTTGCATAGGATATTTGCCTACCCTAACATTTGACCTTCTATATAGATCTCTCATTCTTAAAATCAGGTCCTTCCTGGTCTTCATCTCTGCCGGATCTCCAGCCGTGCACAAAGAAAGTTTCCAAAAGGGCTCCTAAGGAGGCTCTCTCATCTTTCCACAAGGCTGGTCATAGATATGAATCTTTAGAGACACTTAGCAACATATTTTATATAGCAACATATTTCATATTTTATATCATATCTCTGAATATTTAAAGACCATGTACAACCTAGAGAATCCCCTTCCATGAGCAGTGTCTTCTAGTTAATCCATAGTGAGTCTTAGCAGTCATACTGCTGTGGTATTACAGGCACTGATGATATGTCACCTATCTTACTGAGGTCTGTATTGCCATCCTGATAGCAAGTAATTCCACCTTCAGAACCACATTCTCAGAGTCTGATTCTGAGGATCACTTTTTGTACTATCTTAGGTCATAAATTGGAGAAAAAAGATAAATCTTCCTGTTAAACGTGGCATTTGAGGACCTCGATGTTATACCTGGAGACATTACATTCTCCACTAGTCGTGCTCCTAAAAGATGGAAGTAACTCAGTTGCATACATGCATTAAAATTGAAAACAAATGAGTCATTTTTTTTAGATTTGTAAGTCTGTAAGAAAGAATATAAACTACTGCATGCATGTGATCTGCGAAATTTTAGTAACAGAATGTTTTAACTCAGTTGTGCATAGGTTAATGCAAAGGAACTCTACAATATTTCAGAAGATCATAGTCTGAAACTTCCCTACAATTGCTTTCAATGACAGGTTAGAAATGTAATCTCTATTCTTAAAGTACGTGATCAGACTATTTAACACCTGTGCATAAAGAAAATTCTTCTCAAAGGAATCACACAGAAATCACCACTAAAGTGTATGTTATGCAATTATATTTTAGTTTGCTCAACATTTAATAGGTTCTGGATAAAGGTAATGAAAAATGTTGCTCTGTGTCCTTCCATATATTCAATGCATTATAAGTTCCTGTGGTGCAAAAGATTATGTCTTCTTTTTACAAGTTTAATAAATTAAATTATCTTAGCTGCTTCAGTTTTGGATGCTGGCTGCCAAAACTCTTTATTGGTAAGTCTGAACCATGGCTGAGGTGAACCTTTTTTGTTCTCACCTCAAGCCACCTAAAATGAAGCCTTCCATGTGTGGCGCTTTCTGGACATGAGCAGAGTTCTCAGTCAGTTCTTTAATCCTTGAGTAGATATTCTGAGTAAATTAAATGACAACATACCAGAAAGTTTCCTTACTACATTACTAGTAATTAATTCTTCATTCATGAATGTAAATTTCCATTCATGTTTCCAGGAAAATGAAGCAAAAGACAGGGATCATATCTAAAAAGACAAGGATCTCTTTCATCAGTGGTGGAAGTATTAGAAGCAGGAGGGTCTTCCCAGATGCACTGCTGAGGACTCCTCTTTTTTTTAAATCCATGAAGAACTTTAGAAATTTAATGGGGATTAGCTTTAGACATACATATTTCAACAGTGATCCCAGATCTCTAGCTTTTGAATACATTCCATCAACAAAGAACTTGTTATGGGGGATTAACCATTTAGTGTCATGGTCCATCATTCCCAAAGTATCTTTGAATTCTGACACCCACCCTCCTTACTAGAAATTTGGACATATGGGGAAGAGCCTTGGAATCTTGCATTTAACTTTCTCATTAGCCTGAATGTTTCCAGTAATGGAAAACGTGGTTCTCCAAGGCTTTACACAGACTTGCCTTTATGAGTCCTAATCTGTATAGAAAGTTAGCTTTTTAGCCTCTTCAGAAGAAAAGCCAGTTTTTCTCTAGGATTGATCTCAACAACAACACAGTAAACTGTAGCTAGTAGGAATTTGTTGCCTTGAAATTGTCAACACCTTAAGTTCTTCAAATGAGAAATGCTTCTCTCCAACTCTGTAACATAAAAATTAGATGCCCTAGAAGTTTTTATGTCTATTTTAGAGGTACAACTTATCATCAAAATCATGTTTATTGTAAACGTTTTCTTGGCAATTGACTTGTCATAACTGTCTATGGTACTGACAAACTCAGATGGCAATAGTGTGTGTTTATTCTCATGTACTTATGAATTTGTGAAAAGATGTGGTGACAATAAAGGTAAAAAAATTATGGCTCTCAAACCTCCAGATGGTGAGATTTGTTTTGTTGTAATTCCATATTCCAAGGTATGAACTAAATCCAAAGTTCAGAAAGAGAAATACATTATGATTTTATCATGCTGTGAGAAAATAGCTGACTTGAAATTAGTCAACACTTCCGAAGAGTCACATTAAAATGTTGCTTTTGGGTTTGTGAAACAGACAGGAAAGTGTGTTTGGGAAAAGTAAATCAGTATGAGGAAAAAAAATTAGTTTTTAATTTTTCAATGTAGGACCTTTAAAAGAGAGAAAAAGAAATTTTGGAAATAGAAAAGTTTGTCTACTAACAGATACAGTTGTGAAAAGTGAGATAAGAAAATAGTAGATGTCCATATCACATTTTAAATTTGTTAAAGTTGCCAAGATTCTCAGACATTTTATGTAAGAAATTAGTAAGTAAGACATTAATAAGAAATCTACTCTTTTTTTTTTTTGCATTTTTCCTGATGGCAGCATAAAGTTCACAATAAATAATTACAAATAAAACATTTTATCATGCAGCATCAAGCAACTTTTCATTGACTTCATATTAACTTGTAAAATTTGTTTCCCTGAGAAGTTTCTTCTGCTTAGAATCCTCTAAACACATTCAGTTTTCAAAATAATGCCTTTCAATTTGGTATTGTATATCTCAGATTTGTTAAACCTAAATAAAATTAGATGTGTACTTCAAATTTGAGTTTTCACATTTTTAAATATATTTCCTGAAATTTTGAGCAACACGTGTACTTATTCACATATAAAATTTGTATTATATATAAAAAACCTATTATGCTAGTAGCCCATAGTGCAGAGGTGCCAGGGTCCAGCCCTACCACAAAGGCTCATGGTGGTCTCTGGTGAGTGGGTTGGTGTCGGCGAGGTGGAGAACAAAGCAACACAGACTCAATGATCTGAGGCTAAGTTCTGTTCTAACTTTATTTTTTCCACACACCATTTTTATATATTAACTTCTAGCTTGAATACAATATCTTGAGGCCACACAAAAGGAAACTGACGCAAATTACAAGACAATAAGCAAAACGTATTAGCAGATTAAATATTATCAACTCTTCATAATGTTTTTAAGTTTTCTTCTATATAATCTTTAACAAGTTCTACTTTCTATATTACTGGGAACATAATATAGAAGTGCACAGAAATGCACAGAAGCCATTTCTAAACAACATATAAGTTTATAGTATGTGATTAATAACTAGATTAACAGGAACAATAGGGAGTTTCTTTCTGAGCTTTTTCTGGATCATTGAATAACTGAGCTGCTTTAGGCCAATTAGGAGTGGTACACCTCCTACTTTTGCCCAGTAAGCATTAGCCTGTCCTGCCCAAGAAAGCTGTTCAGAGCAACTAAGCCAACACCAGCGTTTTACATATTTTCAATATTCTAAAAAGGGGAGATGAGCCTTCCATGTACATTTTTCATTATAATATACTTGATGCCAACCAAGGTGTATTCTGCCAGTGGGAGATAAAGGGGGTCTAAATCTAAGGGACCAGAAGCTGGTTTCCTAGGAGGATACCATAGTTTTTCATTAACCAAGTAAGCATTACCAAATGATGTCTGAATTGTTGGGACTATTTTTCTAGCCTTAACTACTTTGTCTGTGACTGGTTTGTCTGAAGTTAAGGTGGGAACAACATGTTTTTCTGCCCTAGGTCATCTGGGAGTAGTCACCATCCGTGGTGCCATTTAGCATAAGTTGCTGGAAATGAGCATAGCATTCCTTCCAAGTTATACTTTTATCACCCCAGAACAAGGGCCTTTCTTGTTTATATCCAGTATGATTAGCTGCTTGATTCTTGTATTCTAAGTCTCCTAAGACCCTAAAATTCCCAGAAATCCAATATAATATTATTCCCAAGCATAGGCAAATTAAACAAAACAACAGGAAACAGCGGCCCCAGTTCCCAGGAAGATGAGACCTTGCAAACATCTTTATAACTCAGTGGAATCCTTGTCAAGCACTGAGGGGAATTGAAGAGGGTGCAGCACAGACGCTGAAAGAACATTTAAAAAATAAAGTGTAAACTAGTTTAAACTTTAATTTTGCTTCCAAAGGAAAAATTAGAAGACAAATTATTTCAAGGAACCCTTTTTCAATTCTATAGAAAATGTTTCCTTTTGATAGTCTATGAAATTCAAATTTTTACAGAGAAAGCATAATAATGTCAATGCCATTTTGTCAGGGAAAATATTCCTTCAACTCAATAATTTGAGTAAAAACCATTTCAAATATTTCTTATTTCATGCTAGATATGGTGTGATGGTGAATTTCACCTGTAATCTTGACTAGGTTGAGGGATACACAGCTGGTAAAGCAGCTGTGGAGGTGTTTCTGGAACAGATGACTTTTGAGTTGGTACACTGAGTAAAAAAGATACTCTCTCCTGGGCAGGCATCATGAATCCATTAGGGTCTGGACAGAACTAAAGAGGCAGAGGAAATACAAAATCAATCTATATTCTTGAGCAGAGACTTGCATCTTTTCCTGCTTTGAACATTGGATTTCCTGGCTTGTACTTCAAAATATACTCCATTGGTTGTGTTTTTCTATAATACCTTTACTAATATGTATGGCTGATCTTACTAATGAATTTCTATAAAAAAAATTCATTAAAGAAAAACATGTATTTGAGTATTTTTTTACATGCTTCATGCTTTTTTACTACATACTTCTGAACATTAAAGAAAGATAAAACAGTGTTTAAAATTGTATAGTGTGGAAAATAATACATGTAAAACACATGCAATTGATTCTATCTGTGGTTTATAAAGTCACCATGAGCATTGAATTAGAAGATACTGAGTCTTTGGCCTTTAGAAAATACATGGTTTGTTTCAATATATAACCATTTTCTACCTGTGTTTCTATTTAAAGGCACAGAAATGAATAGTGTTGAATCACTAATATTGAATTCATGGCCAACAGCACAATCAGCACATGTATTTTCTCCATATACAGAGAACACATCACAGTCATCACAACCTTCTTGCATTTAGGAACACTAGAGACATTTCTCAACACTCTTTAATAGCCATTTTAACCACAAAATTACCATTAAAAGGCACAAGAATGTAAAAAACATCACATCAAATGTGATCATGGAAACAACACTTTTTTACCATATGAGAGCTGAAACAAAGTCAGATCATCACCTTGCTTGACTGCAGGTGAAATCCTGCCTTTTAAGAAACTCATTGCTTTGGCAGCTCTTGCCACGTCTCAAGTGACCGTGAAATTGCGGTAGTGATTTGGGAGTTACATATGTCTTAGTACATAGAAAAATTTATAAATATAAAATCTGAAATGATAGTGATTAAATATGTTTTTAGCAGTAAAAACCACCTGTTAGACAACAATTAGGAAATCTTATCTTTCTACAAGAAAAGGAAAAGGGAAAAGGAAGAAGAGGAAAAATGAAGGAGAGTTGGAATATGAAACTCATTTTCATTCAAACAAAATTATTTCATTATTGCAAGTATATCAATGAGATAATACTCAACATGAAATAAAGAATCATTAATGCATTGCTAATAACATTCTAATGTTTCAAGATTTTCATTGGTCTAGAGAATAATTCGAAGAATTCTGTATTATCACCCTTCAAAATATCTTTCTCAATGACCTACCCTATCATATTTCTTGAATAGAAAATTTGTGTTTTTATAGTAAATTATTAAAATTTTTGATTTTATAAGAATTTGCAATGATATACATATCATATTTATGTATGTTTATAATGTGTATGTGATGCACAACATACCTACAATTATATACCAACAACTATGAGAAGGTACTAAAGAAATTTAAAGTATGTAGAACCTCTTGTGAAGCTGACAATTAGAAGATGAAAATGTTATCTTTAATGAGGTTTCCATGTTACAATTTTTCTTTTTTTCTTTACTTCAAACAGAAGCTACTTGATGCCAAAGCTAAAATTTGGATAGAATTTCAAAACCTTTTTGGTTAAGAACTCAAAAGACATAATTTGATTTGATCATAGCAGCTAAAAGTAAGGAAAAACACTGGGAAGTAAACAGAGACCAAGAGGTAGCCTCAAATTGTGCATATAAACTCTTCCCAAATTACTGTCAGACTGTGAATTACTCTACTCTATGGTGCTTAAGTCAGCTGCTGCCCATCACATGGGAGAGAGTATTTGGAGTGTGATTTCAAAAAAATTAACTGCCAGCTCAAATAAAAATTTCTAGATTTTTTCAGAGAAACAAAGCATAATCCTCAATGTCTTGATAAAGACAAACAAGATTATAGAATTTATACTACCTGATTTCAAGACAGAGTAATGTAGTAATCAAGTAGTCTAACTGGAAATGCTGTAAAGAAAGACAAATAGATCAATAAAATAGAACAGATGGCAGAACTACATCTGCATTTCATTAGATTTTCTTTAAACAAACAAACAATAAGTCCAAATAAATCTAATAGGGAAAGTTAAGTTCTGGTGGCAGGGTGGAGGTGAGGGTGAGAGTGGGAAGGATTCTGAATAATTAAACGTTCTTTTAGGAAAAAAGAACATTGACCCTATCTCACATTATATATGAAAAGTAATTTGAGAGTCATATAAACCAAAATGTAAACCTCAGGCAATTCCAAGCTTCCTTCCTTACTTAATTTGTCATCATCTGATACAGTAAGAGCTTTGCCTATGTATCTAATTATATGTATTTGTGTGTTTGCAATACTGGAATTTGAACCCAGGGCCATGCACATGCTTTGTAAGTGCACTAGTATTGAGCTTCATCTATAGCCTTAATTGCGTATTTTTAAGTCTAAGTATTTGTTTCTTCCATCTGAATATAAGCTCTCAGAAAATCATGTTTTATTGGATGCTTCCCTTTTACAAACATGCCACAAATAATATGCTCAATGATATGTATTGAATGAATGAATAACTTCAGAAATTTCCCTCCGTAACTAGAGGTAACCAGGATCAAAATGTGGTACAATGTTCCTTATCAAATCCATTAAATAATTATGAATCTTCCAGATTCCCAAGAACAATCAAGTCTCTACGTATTAGTAGTAATATCACTGTTATTTATTATGGACTTCCTGAACATTAGTGACCATGTGAGATTTGGTACTTACATAATCATATTTTACTTTATAATACTCTATAAGAAGGGCTCCTAGTAAACAACTTGCCTACAATACCAAGCAAATGGTTGAACATGGACTTAATCCAGGAATGTTGAAACAAACTGCAGTTTTGTATTCTCTAAGTGAACTTCAATATATATTGATGCACTTGAATATACCATGCAACACTTTAAGTGACATAAAATCACAAGACACTTTATTTTCAATTCAAATGTACCTCTATAATAGAATGAAAGTCATGGAAAACCTCAAGTTAATTTTATCTGAAAAAAAAAATTTGTCATTCTTACCAATGTCAGATTAAGCCAGCAAGTATATTAATAAAGCTGAATCTGAGAAACTACACATTTCAACAGTGATGTTATTTTTCAATAAGGGTAGTATTAAACATATTGAAAGAGTAAATATTTTCACAAACAGTTATAATCAGAAATTTCTACGATAAACATGACTTGGTTCACTAAATCTAGTTAATATTTCAAATCAGTGTTTACTCAATCAATTCATCCAACAACTATTTCAGAGCATCACTTGTCTTGGGAAAAAGACAATGAATCCACCTGTAAAATGGTGGTCACATTGGCAATGAAATAATAAAAAAAAAGAAAAATGGTCAGTATGGACTCCCAGAAACTCCATAACTAAATAATTAATCAGTCAGAGTCCATGTTTTCCAGAAGAGTAGCAGAAAGCAAGGCAGTTGAGCAGATGCTGCAGTTGTGTAAGTTAGAGAAAAAAGGTCTGAGAAGGAACTGACTGCAGCTCAGAGAAAGTAGATGTATAGGAGCACACACAGAGTTTTAAAAGAGCTTAAAATTTATTTTTTTCTTTTAATCTAAGAGAAAACTCAGAATCATCATGCTGCCTGAATCACAGTTTCTCCACCTCAGCTCTGCTAGCATTCAGGTGGGTTAGTTTGTTGTGGGGTGACCTGTACATGTGGGAAGTTTAGCAGCATCTCTGGCTTCTGCCCATTAGAGGCCAGTGACACCCTTCCATAAATTGTGGCATCTAAAAAGGGTTCCAGACACTGCTGAGTGTCCTCTGGTGGGAAAAATTATTCAGCATAAATTGATTCAATATATTTGTCTGTGTTTTAAAACTCAGATTTTTTGTAACTAAATCTCATGCTCTAACTATTAAGCAAAAACATGTATCTCACACAAGTACTTCTGATATGAATTTGAGGATTTTTTGGAAGCTAAAATTGCTGTATGTTTGTGGCATTGTCATATTTGTGACCTATGATTTTATATTCATCAGATAACAAAACTAATTTGTTAAAATTATACCCAGCATTGTAATCTCTAAAGTCTTGTTATCCATTCTCTCAGCTAACTCAAGATAAATCTTTCTCTTGATGACCATTATTTTACTAAAACTGGGTATGAAATATGGTTTTCCTAAAAATATTTTTAACACACTAGCTCTCCGCCTGAAGATGAGATATGCATCTTAATGTATAATGAATTTATTTATTGTCATCCAAAAAATTTTGCTATGTAGTACCGAATTTAAAGGCAGTAGGCCCAGAGAGTTGGTTGTATATTGGAGAGGGAATGCCTACCACAATCTATTCATTACTCTAGTTATTCACCAAATAATAATGAACATGTTCCTTCTATTATGCATTGTTTCTCAGGAGACAAAGAACTTGATAGCCAAAATACCTTATGGAATTTATGGCCTCATTAAGGAGCAGATAATTAGCAAATAAGCAAATACAGAAGAAACAATGCTACGCTGATAAGTCTATTTTAGATAATAAAGCAGGATAAGGGGAAAGAATTTCACATGGAATGTTCTATTCTTAGATGACATTAGAGCAGAACACTGAATGAAGTAAGAGAATGGCTTTATGGGGAGTGGTGAGAAGAACCTCCCAGGCAGAGAAGAAACAGTGTAAAATCTGAAGTTAGAATTGGCCTGGCCTATCAAAGATTAGCAGGAAACAACTGTGTTCAAACGAAGTGAGTAAACTGGAAATGCATGCGAGGGGAGACAGAGGGACAGCATGAGTCAGGTCATACAGAGCCTTTTAGTTGAGATCAAATTTGTCCTTTTCTGGGAGTGGATAAGAAGACACAAGAGGATCTGAGTGGAGGAGTGATGTGACCTGATTTACATTTATAAAGATCAGTCTGGCTACTGTAAGAAGATCATCTCTAGACCGAGAAGAGTTGAAACAGTAAGAGTTATCACAAAGACATTGTCTGGCCTGAAAAGGGTGAAGGTGGTTTTAAAAGAGTAGAAATACTTAGAGGCAATGAAAATTAAGCACATTAAGAATGTATTTTGAAGATGAAATCTATAGGTCTTGCTATGGAATTGAATATGCAGTATGATTGAAGTATTTAAAAACAGCTTATATGACTTAGGCTTGAATGAAAATGTGAAAATTATGTCATTTTCCAAGATGGGGAAGAAGAGAAAGAACAGATGGGGTATGAGTACAAGAGGGGACTCAATTTGTTTTCCAAGCATGTTAAATTTGTGGTGATGTATAAATATTAAAAGCAGTACCATTTTATCTAAGGAGTTGATTAGATTTTTTTCTCTGTTCTCTTTTAGTTACTGATTCTACTGTTTTTCTCCATGTGATAGTAAGGTGTTTTAACAACTTTCTTGTTCATCCATGATTTATTTATTTTATGTTCTGACTGAGCCATAGAAAACACAGGAATATTTTGACAGGTTTATCACAGTTCCTTTTTCTTTAAATACAGCTTTATCTTTCTAAGTCTGAGTAGCTAAAAAAAAAAAGCATGACATGAGTAAATTGAATTAAAGAGGGCTGCCTTTCTCAGGCAACTACTAAATACTGACAAACATTATTATTTACATACTAAAGTCTTAATTCTTGCACCATTTATACATGGATAAATAGTAGACCCTCTTTGCAAAAATGTATAGTTTGCCTTGTTAAAAATTCAAGAGTTTTCACTGAATGTATAAACAACAAATCTAAGTAGTATGTTAACCAGTTCCCATTACTATAACAAATACCACAGTAAATCTCACCATCATGTACATCCACAAGAAATTAATTAAAAAATCACTACGCATAAATGGCAGAAAGATCAATAGAGGGAAGGGAGAAGAGGTTGGGGAGAGGGAAGAGAAGGGAGAAGCGGTTGGGGAGAGGGAAGAGAAAGGAGAATTACTGGGGATTGAATTAGAACAAGCTATATTCCATGCTTTTATAATTATGTCAAAATGGATTCTACTGTCATGTATAACTAAAGGGAACCCATAAAAAATATCTGAGATAATTGACTTGAAAAAACAAATTTTAGACAATTTTGACAGTTTTGGAGGTTTCAGTCAACAGTTGGCCCCTTTCCTTCTGGGTTTGTGGCAGAGTAGTACATCCCAGTGGAATATATGGTTGAAGAAGATGCTCACATCACTGAAGACTAGAATCAAAAAAAAAAAAAGAAGAGATCCAAGATCCAGTAATACATTTCCAGTGGCCTAAAACCTCCCACTCACTCTACCTCCTAAATTTTACACCATATCCCAGTAGTTCTGAGCTGGGGAACAGGCCTTTGGGGGACATTCCAGATCCAAGTTGTAACATTCTTCTGCTGGCTTACATTCATTTCACAACACAAAGTGTATTTTAGTCCATTTCCAAATGTCCCCAAAGTCTTAACTGTTCCTGAACTATTTAGTCCAAGTTCAATGTCCAGAGACTTTTTACAGAAAGTACAAGTTATAGGCATTCAAGACAAAATGGCAGAGGTAAATGTGCCAAAAGGAAGGAATAGGAGACTAGCAAAAGGGATTGGACCAAAACAAGACTAAAGTTAAGCAGGACAACATTAAATCCTAGTCTCCATGTCCAGCATTTGGGGCACACCATGGAGGAATATAGGCTTCTAAATATCTGGGCAGCACCACTTCTCTGGCTTTCCTGGTTAAAACCCACATGGAAAACCCTTTAAGCTGGTTCTGCTCCCTTGGACTGGCTTTCCTCCATTTCTCTATTACAGTTTTAGATTAATTCTCATAGCTCCACACATTGCTGCTTGCAGGACTCTGACTCTGCCACACACCACCTGGCTTCCCAGACTTTCCTTTGAAATCTCTGTGCAAGCTTCCATGATTCACATTCTTTGTGCCTGAAAAACCAGCATCTTGTGAATGATGCCAAGCTCTGATTCTAGCACAAGTCATAGCTGGATCAGCTCATAGTAAAACTATAGGGGCCTCTTACTGCCTTGACAGAGAAACACTGGGAAGAATCCCAGGGAAAAAAAATTCCTTAGGTAGTTCCATGCAAATAGTGTGCCCCAATGTTCTCTTGTCAAAGAAAGTTTTTGAAATGAGTTTACGCATCTATATCTTTAAGGCTTCATTCGGTGAAGTCTTGGGGATTTCCTGAGATGTGCTCATAGCATCTTTCCTATTATATTGGTGCAGAGTACTAGGTTTCCTTTAATGGCAGTAGCACTCTCCTTGGAAGCACCTTTAAACATAATTCTTTTTGGGCCAATTGTGAATTTTCCAAGTTTTCCTACTCTGCTCCTCTTTACTCCTGAATCTTTCAGTAAATTTGTCTAAAAGGACCAAGCAAAACCATGCTGATGCCACCTTGAACTTTCTTTCACCAGAAAAATTAGTTCATCACCTTTAAGCTCAACCTCCTACAAAGTCTCAGGACGTGGACATAATGCAGTCAAATTCTTTGTTATGGAATAAAAAGATTGGCTTTGGTTCATTTCCTAATGGAATTTTCACTTTTCTCTGAAACCTCACGAGCATAATTTTTACTGATTACGTTTTTATCATCAGTTTGGTCTTCCCTGGAGTTGTCCAGTAAGCTATACTTCCAGAATTCTGTCCTTTCTCTGAATTGTTTCACCAAACTTTTTAAAATTCCTTACAAAAGCTTATTCCTAAAGCTCCTCCACATTATTTTAGAAATCATCAAAGGAGCAACCATACTTCTCAGTACATTTTCTGTTAGTATTCTGCTATTGAAAGAAAATATTTGAGATAAGCAACTTAAAAAGAGAAAAAGGTTGCAGTGGTTCATAGTTTTTGAGATTTCAATCCATGGTTGGTTGGTCCAATTGCTTTTGGGTATATGGCAACTTAAGATTTAATAAATGTACTATTTTTATTAAATCACCTAGTTTTATTTGATCATTGCCTAGTTTTGTTAATGATTTTCAGAGTCAAATATTAAAGAGCTAGTTCAGAGTTTATGGAATATAATTATTATAATTACACATTTTATAATAAAAACATTGATAATTTCTTCACATATAAATATAAACTGTTCTTTTACATTCATTTATGGTTATTTTGCACATAAAGGCTGTTCTTAATCATTTTCCCCCCAATCCTGCTGGCACAGAGATGGCAAATGGCATAAAACATTTTCAGACTCCACAGGTCACTTAAAATTATCAAAACATGGTAAGAGCACCTTATATAGAAAGATGGCCATCTCATGTTATCTAGGAAGCAAATGAACAAGAGGAAGAGATCAATATTCCACAATCACTTTTAAAGTCACATCCCCAATGGCCTAAACTCTACCACTAGGCCCTATCTCCTATATTTTCCAACATACTTCAATAATACCACACTGGGGACCAAGTCTTTATATGGACCTTTATGGAGGTGATGCTCCAGATTCAAACTATAGTAAAGATATTTGCTACACAAATTCATTGGGAAAGAAAAAATCTGCAGTAAGTGATTTCATGGTAAAAGAACTAGCTATGATTTTTTACTATTCACTGATATCTGATCTCTAATTGAAAATATAACCAATAATAAAGAGAAGGTCAGTATTTATAAAGTTCACCTTGAAATATGTCACCACGAGTTCATGGAAAATTTTCTTTGTATGTTATCCTTTTTAAGGTGAACTCTCAATTGCAAACAGTATTTCAGCAAAGAAAGGCAGTATTTTCTTATCCATTGATATCTTAGGAATAATGATCTCCTGCCAAGCAAATTTTGAAAATACATGAAATAAAATAGAGAAATTGGACAGATAAGAGCCATGGCATATTCCCTACACAGAAACTGCTACACTCGGAAATCTGAAAGCAATTTTATGCTCTGTAAAATTTAGGTAGATAAAGATAGGAGTTGTTGTACACAGAGAAAAAAAGCAAACAGGAAGACATTGGTCTGCTGCGCTATTCCACCTGGGGTCAATCCTGATCTTATATATTAATCTGACTTCTTAGTAAAGACACAGCATGTGAAGTTTGAAAGCAATTATTTTCAGTCTAGTTATTGTCCTTTGAAATTCGCTTTTAATGCTCATGAAACAAAGAAAATGAAAATATAGATGAGACAATGTCCTTAGTAAGTCAGATAAATGAATTTCATTGTACTCTGAGCAAGAAAAGTACATTATATTATTTGATTATGCTAAAAGAAATATTAGTAACTCCTGGGGTTTAGTAATAGGACCTAGTCTGTTCTACCTCCAGGTCATTTGATAATTTTAAGTGACCTGTGGAGTCTGAAAATGTTTTATGCCATTTTCCATCTCTGTGTCAGCAGGATTGGGGGGAAAAATGATTAAGAACAGCCTTTATGTGCAAAATATGCACAAATGAATGTAAAAGAACAGTTTATATTTATATGTGAAGAAATTATCAATGTTTTTACTATAAAATGTGCAATTATAATAACTAAATCCCATAAACTCTGAACTAGTTCTTCAATATTTGACTCTGAAAATCATTAACAAAACTAGGTAATGATCAAATAAAACAATATAAAATAGTACATTCATTGAATCTTAAGTTGAACTCTACCAATGAATGCTAAGTTCACAAAAATCACAATAATCATAGAAATCCCTAAAATCTAAGATCCAAAAAAAATTCAGTATGCTTTAGTTTTTAAAAATTACATTTAGATTCTATTTCTAGTACTTTAAAAAAAATAGAAATGTAATATAATTTAGGTCAAGGGAAAGTCAACCAATTTTTTTTAATTGTATAGTATTTTTTTGCAGTTTTCAGTCTGTTCACTTTATTTTTTATTTTTAATTTTTACAGACTGAATTTTGATTCATTGCACATAAATGGGGTACAACTTTTCATTTCTGTGGTTGTGCATGATGTAGATTCATACCATTCATGTAATCATACATGTACATAGGGTAATGATGTCTGTCTTATTCCACCATTTTTCATACCCCCGCCCCCTCCCCCTCTCATTTCTCTCTATGTAATCTAAAGTTCCTCCATTCTTCTCTCACCCTCCACCCCTTCAACCCGATTATATATCATCATCCACTTATCAGGGAGCTATGGAATGGTGTTAATGGTAGTGGTTGGGTTTCTAGCCTTAAATCATCATTGTACATTATCTTCTAAAATCTTTTTAAAATTCCTGCCAGCCCCAGATGGTATCTGGTGACACATCTTTTCTCTGCTTGATCAGGTCTTCTGATCTTTGACTTTTTCATCAAGACTGTGAGACTCTTCAGCTACATTCGTCTTTCCTCAGGGATATGAAAGCCCCTATGTTATGGTGTGAATTTGAGAAATCCTACAAAGCTGCTAGGTGAATGCAGGAATGTTCAGAGGGGAAATGATTAGACCCCGATATCGGTAACCTCATCAGTGGATTAATCAATTTGGTGGATTAATAGTTCGAAGGGACTAATTGGGTAATAACTACAGGCATGGGGGGTATGGCTGGAGTAGGTAAGTTGCTGGCAGCCCTACCTACTTGTTCGTCTGGCTCCTCTTGGTGCCTTCCCAGATGCCATGCAGTGAGCAAATTCCCTCTGCCAAGCCCTTCTTCAGTGGTGTTCTGCTTCACCACCTCAGGCCCAATAGAATTGGCCAAACATGGACTGAACTTCTAAAACCTTTAGCTCAAAGTAAACTTTTACTCTTCTAAGTTGTTCCTGTCATGTAGTTTGGTCACAGTGATGAAAATCTGACTAATGTGCCTTATACAAAGTCAAAAACTCTTTCACTCCTTCTCAGAGCACTTAGGTTCAGCAACTGAAGCTAGAATATGAGTTTTTTCTGGTTTTCAGTGGGAATGTCAAGGTTCCTAGAACATTCCTCATGCCCTGTAATTTCCTACTTATTCAACTAATCATGTACTCTCATTCTTCATTTTCCATAAAGACTTATGAAACTACACATATAACATAACACCTACATTACCCTCATCTTCCAAAATTTCCACAAAAATCCCTTGGCACCAGAAAGAGGGAGGGAGAACAGCTCTTTCCCTAAACTTCTGGGCTGAAGCATCTTGCAAATACTGGCTGAACTTGGAGTTTAGTCTCAGAATAAAATTTTGGTGTTTTTGTGACTCTTCTAGCAGTTTCTGCTAACCCAAAGACACTGTCTTTGTGGCTTTAAGACATTTTATTATATAGCATAATACTACAATTCAGAAATTCAATCAGAATTTAGTTGGGAAAATTGTCCATTGAACATAGTATTGAATTGCTGAGTCAATCATTATTTTCACTTTTGTTTGACCTCCTATGGAGGTTTCAAAAGATTTTTCTCAAATGCCAAATACCTTAGCAAAGATCATGGGAATGCTGAACTCAGCTCAGTCCCTTTCCCTCTCCAGGTACACGCAGGGCTCCCCCATGTGGTTTCTACCAGAACAGGTGGATCTCTTACTTGGAGGCTCACTCATTGTCTGTGGTGGATCCTTTTTACTTAGGAATTAGTTCAGACATAACTTTCAAGTTTGGAGCACTTTAAAATTATATTGTGGTGTGTGTGTGTGTGTGTGTGTGTGTGTGTGTTTTATTTAATTGTGCTTTTTTCTCTTTTGTGCTGAATCAGAATTTCAATTTTTTTGAATTTCCTCTATTTTCTTATACATGACAACAGAATGCATTTTGATTCATTGTACACAAATGGAATACAAGTTTGCATTTCTCTGGTTGTACAAAATGTAGAGTCACACCATTCCTGTAATCAAACATGTACATGGGGTAATGATGCTTGTTTCATTCTACCATCATGCCTTTTTCTTGCCCCCTCCCCTCCCTTCACTTCCCTCTACACAATCCAAAGTTTGTCCATTCTTCCCTTACCCTCCCACCCCCTGTTATGAATCAGCATCCACGTATCAGAGAAAATATTTGGCCTCTGTTGTTTTGGGATTGGCTTATCTCACTTAGCATGACCTTCTCCAACTCCATCCATTCACCTGCAAATGCCATAATTTTATTCTTCTTTATGGCTGAGTGATAGTCCATTGTGTATATATACCACAGTTTCTTTATTCATTCATCTACTGAAGGGCATCTAGGTTGGCTCCACAATCTAGCTATTGTGAATTGAGCTGCTATGAACATTGATGTGGCTGCATCACTATAGTATGCTGACTTTAAGTCCTTTGGGTATAGGCCAAGGAGTGGGATAACTGAATCAAATGGTGGTTTCATTCCATTTTCTAAGGAGTCTACATACTGATTTCCAGAATGACTGCACCAATTTTAGTAATTTGAGTTTTCTTTCTCCTTCTCTTCCTTAGTGTGGCTAAGGGTTTATCAATTTTGTTTATTTTTTCAAAGAACCAACTTTTTGTTTTGTCAATTTTTTTCAATTGTTTCTTTTGTTTCAATTTCATTGATTTCAGCTGATTTTAATTATTTCCTGTCTTCTCCTACCTTTGATGTCGATCTGTTCTTTTTCTACGGCTTTGAGATGTGTTGTTAGGCCGTTTAGTTGTTGACTTTTTATTCTTTTATTGAATGCGCTCCATGTAATGAATTTTCCCTCTTGGTACTTCTTCCATAGTGCACCAGAAATTGTCATATGTGTTGTTGTTCTCATTTACCTCTAAGAATTTTTTTTATCTCCTCCCTGATGTCTTCTGCTATTAATACATCATTCAATAGCGTAATATTGAGTCCAGGTGTTGGAGTAGTTTCTATTTTTTCTTTATCATTGATTTCTAATTTGATTCCACTATGATATGATAGAATGCAAGGTAGTGTCTCTATTTTTTTGTATTTTTTAAGAGTTGATTTGTGGCATAACATATTGTCTATTTCAGGGAAAGATTCATGTGCTGCTGAGAAAAAAGTGTATTTATTCATTGATGTATGGACTATTCTCTATATGCTTGTTAAGTCTAAATTATTGACTGTATTATTGAGTTCCATGGCTTCTTTGTTCAGGTTTTGTTTAGAAGATGTATGCAGTGGTGACAGAAGTGTTTTAAAGTCACCCAGTATTATTGTTTTGTGGTCTATTTGATTCCTGAAATTGAGAAGGGTTTGTTTGACACACAAGGATGGTCCATTGTTTGGGGCATACATATTTACAATTGTTATGTCTTGTTGATTAATGGTTACCTTAAGAAGTGTGAAATATCCTCCTTTATTCCTTCTAACTTTAGCTTAAAATCCATTTTATCTGATATGAGGATGGAAATTCCCACTTCTTTACTGAGTCCACATGCATGGTATGTTTTATCCCATCTTTTCACCTTCAGTCTGTGGATGTCTTGTCCTATGAGATGCGTCCCTTGAAGGCAGCATATTGTTAGGTTTTTTTTTTAAACCCAATCTGCCAGTCTATGTCTTTTGATGAATGAGTTTAGGCCCTTAACATTCAGGGCTATTATTGAAATATGATTTGTATTTCAGTCATTTTGGCTTATTTTGGTTTTTAACTTGACTTGGTTTCTCCTTTGATTGGCTTTTCCTTTAGTGTATTTCCTCCCTTTGCTGACTTTCATTGTTGTTTTTTATTTTCTCTTCATGGAATATTTTGCTGAGAATGTTCTGTAGTGCAGGCTTTTTATTTGTCAAATCTTTTAACTTTTGGTCATCATGGACGGATTTTATTTCATCATCAAATCTGAATGTTAGTTTTGCTGAATTTAAGATTCCTTTTTGGCATCCATATTCTTTTAGAGTTTGAAATATGTTGTGTCAGGTCCTCCTAGCTTTTAGGGTCTGGATCGATAAATCTGCTCATATCTGTATTAGTTCCCCCTATATGTAATCTGATACTTCTCTTTCACAGCCTTTAACATTCTCTTGTTATTTTGAATGTTGGGCATTTTCATTATAATGTGTCTTGGTGTGAATATGTTGTAATTTTGTACATTTGGTGTCCTGTAAGCCTCTTCTACTTGATTTTCCATTTTGTTCTTCAGTTTTGGGAAGTTTTCTGATATTATTTCAGTGAATAGATTGTTCATTCCTTTGGTTTATATCTTTTGCCTTCCTCAATCTCTATAATTCTTAAATTTGGTCTTTTCACATTATCCTATAATTCTTGGTGGTTCCATTTGTGATTTCTTACCATCTTCTCTGTGTGGTCAACTTTATTTTCAAGATTAAATATTTTGTGTTTATAGTCTGAGGTTCTGTCTTCCAAGTGATCTTGTCTATTAGTGATGATTTTTAGTGAATTTTTTATTTGGTTTATTGTTTCTACCATTTCAAGGATTTCTGTTTGTTTTTTTTTTTATCAGAATTTCTATCTCTTTTTTGACATAATCGTTTGCTTCCTGCATTTGTTCTTTCAACCGTTTATTGAAGTTATCTTTTGTTGCCTGTATTTGCTCTCTCATATCATCCTTTACTTCATGACATTTCTTCTATGACGCTGTCAATGAATTCTGTTAATATAGCATCTTGGTTTATTTAGGGTACTTTCTTCCCTTGTTTTTTCATGTTGTTCATGTATCTTCCACTCTAGAAGTGCAGATCGGAGGTATTACATTTCCTTCCCCCGTAGATTTATAGTGTCTTTGCAGGTTTCCAATACCTTGCCTTTGAGGGGGAGATCAATATTAACAGCACCCAGTGCAAACAATATGAAGCCTTACACCAAATAGCCCCTATTAAGATGTTAACAGTATTGTCATAATAAACAATTATCTATTCAATTATTCTAGATAAACAATTATCTATTCAATTATCTGTTCAATTATTATCTACAACATAAATGATAGGTTTGCAATAAGGTCTAAAATTTCTAATGGTGGACTGGGAGAGAATGGGGGATGCATGTAAGATGTAATGTTAATGAGGTAGGACATGAGAATCTATAGGTACTAGATCATAGGAACAGTGAAAGTGGAATCAAAAGAAGTTGGTTGTTAGTAGGAGAAAAAGGAGAGAGAGACTCTGAGGAAACATAAATAACAGGAAAATAGAGCAAGAAAGAAAAAATAATACAAATTAAAATTAAAACTAGAAAAAAATGTACAACCAACTGTAATATATTATTTAAATCTCCTAATCTTCAATAACCTGATGCATGAAATGTATTTGATTTCAAAGATGATGGGGATGTGAAAGCAGGAAATGGAAAAAAGAAAAAAGACAAAAAAATGGAGAAGATAAAAGGGGATTGAAAAAGGAAAGAAAAGAGAGTCTTGAAGGATTTTATTTTCTGTTGGAGTTCAATATTTTCTCTGCCTCCCTTCTCTTCTGATAGGCAGGGTTGTCTGGAGTTTGCTGGTAAATTCACCCTCAGAATGATGACAGTTACTAAGGTTGGAGAATTAGACTTGGAGGCAGGACTCCTGGAGGCAGGGTATAGTAATTGCTAGTCCCTGTGAAAGACTGCACTGCAGGGCTCTCTTTTGGGTACACTCATGTGACACAGGAGCCTGGTCTTAGCTTCATCCTTTACTTGTGGACCCCATAATTCCTGATCTATAATTTAGTCTCTAAATTGTGTCTCTCCTGCCCCTGCCCTTCTGATTTCCCAATCAGGAACCTCTCTTCCAGAGGTCCTGAGGGCTGAGCACCAGGACCTGTGTGCCTGTCTTGGAAAGATCTTCTGTATTGCCAGATCAGGACCAGGTGTTGAAAGCTGTGGGTCAACCACATAGGTGCAGAGACTGGGCTGGTTGGTGGTCAGGGGATGGTTGGGAGACTGGAGATTGAGGAACCAGAGGGTTGATTACCAAACCAGTGGGACCAGGTGCTCAGTGGAGTCATGGATCAGGCTGATGTTGGGTCTCAGCAAGTGCTCCCAAGTTGTCTCTGGGATCCCAGGGGTGCCAGGCTGGTTGGCTAGATGAGCTGGATCAAGTTGCCCTCACACCCTTTTCCCACCTGCCGACCCCTTGCAAGGCTCTCTTATGCCTCTGCAGCAAGATGGTGGCTATTAGCACACCTAGCAGGGATAGTTTAGATGCAAGCCTGCAGGGCCCTTGGTGATGATCTTTCAGGTCCTGGCTGTTATCTGTGGATATACACAACCACATCCCAAGTTGGTGATAGCAGCAGTGGATAACCTGTAGGTACCTTGATAATGAGCTTCTAGTCTCTGGCCGGTGTTCCCAGATGGAAACTGCCTCAAATAAAGATGGCAGCAACAGTGGCAAGGATAATCCAAGATGGTGGCAGAGGTATCCCAAGGCATTGGTAGATGGGGAGCCGCAGCGCAGCATGTTGTCCATGCAGGGCATGCTGGTGCTGGAGGTCTGTGCAGGGCAAGTGAATTTCAATGTTTTAAGCTGATTGAGGTTTGCTTTATTAAGCTCAGCATATTCATACTTTAAAGAGTAGTCTATTCATACTTTAAAGAGTAGACTGAACATAATGTAGTTAAATGTTCACATATCCTAAAAATTTTAGGGCAGTTTTCTACATATGTTAGTTAATTGTGTGATTAATTATGTGTCACTTCCATGAAGCTTAGTTAAAGTTATGATACTTGCTTATTTTTCCTTTCAGTTCATTTATATTACTTTATATTTGTAAATTTTTCTCTAGGGATGAATAAAATAACAATTTTTGTGTCTTCCTCTTGAGTTCACTTTTTTTTTGTCATTATGAAGTTTTCCTCTAATTCTCATTATTTTTCTTGCCTTAACATCTCATTTATCTTAAATTAATATTACTGTACCAAACACCTGTTAAAGAGAGAGTATTTTAATTTTGTTTGTGTAACTTCTAGATAAATAGTCTCAGTCAAAAGTATCCATAAATAGCTATGACATGTAAGACAGTTACAAGACATATTCAAATAAAATATTTTTATTACCCTGAAATAGTCTTACACTTGGTCTAATAATATAGAATAATTTTTGTTAGTACCAGAAGAACACCCTGCCCCCCCCTTATAAACATAGTGCATAATTATATTTACTAGTGGCCACACTAATGTAAATCTAACTCTTTTTAGTGGCTGCCTGTCTAGTTTCACTTAAGTAGTAAAAATTTTAAGCTTTCTACTGGGACATGCAAAATTATTTAAAAATTCAAAGTAAAGGAAAAATGTTTCTGCCCTCTAAAGCAGAAGGTGAGGCAAAATTTTGTATGCTACTCCTTAATTGATTTTTCTTTGGGGTGTGGGGGTTCTTTTTCTTTTTTTTTTTTTGCATTTATTTCTGTTTACATTATCTATAGTTAGAGAATAAAACAGTTTAGAACAATAGGCTCAGAAGATACTGATTAAAAAAGGAAGTCTACTGTATTTTTTAGGCAGAGGTTTGAAACTATTGACAGTTGCAAAATTTGGCTCATGAAACATTATTTCAGCCTGGATATGTTTGTGACACATATGTCCTTATACAATTTTAAATACTATGATGTTTTGAAATAATGTATTATATGAAAATAATTAGCATATATATATTTTCAATTATCAAAAATGTTCTTGATCAAATAATAGTCCCACTAAAAATGAAATAATTATCAAGTGTGAATTAATTATACATATATATTTTCTTTGAAATGAGTTGTTAAAATCTAATACGTGTGAATTAATGGGATAAATTATCTGTTTTTATCTTGCTGCCACAGAGTAAAATCTAAAAATGCCTCAATGTCACAACTATAAATCATTAGTCTGTACTCCTGTGCAGATGTCTTGGTATGACTCCTTAAGCTGTTAGGAAGTATGGCTTGCCACGTGTGTGCCTTACATGAAATACCACATTGTAACCTGTAAATATACATAATTATTATTCATCTATTGAAAATGTAAAAGATACAAGCATAGCAAAACATTTATTTAAGGAAAGATACTTGGCAATTATGTTAGAAAATAATATTAAGAAGTTAAATATTTATTTGAATTGGAGTCTATGCAAATGCAAGTGAAAATGATTCGTGAAAAAATGTTAAATAGAAAATTTAAGACTGAAGAAATTCATTGAAATTATGTAATATATACATTACATAATTCGATACAATATATATATTTGATATATAATTATATATATATGTAGATATATACCATCATTGACAAAGCAGCAATAGCCATTGCATCTACGACAGCATTTACATGCCACATATCATGCTGAGGCTCATAAAGTACTATGTCCTTGAATGCTGATAAGAAATGGATAAAATCAATGATTTCACTTTCACTTTACAGATAAGGAAACTGAGGCACAAAGTATTTTAGGCTTTATGGGTAATGATCAATAGAACTGATATTTGGATTTGGGAATTTTATCTCCAGAACCTGTGTTCGTATTCACTATGTTATATAAATAGTGAAAATAGGACATAGTGGAGGACAGGAGGTCAGAGGGCAGCCAGGCAGGGAAATGTGACTGACAAACTCACAGAAAAATCTGTGATGTTATGAGTTTGGAGGGAAGATGCTTCACCTTAAATTCATAATCCAAAAAAAAAATAAATAAAATCTAAATAAAACCTTAAAGTTAAAAATATAATTAGTGTAAATTTTTTCCAAGTTTTGTAAAAAGAGACAACAGGAGCACACACTGCTGTGAACTCAATTCATAATGTTGCTTAAGTTAGATTACCAACAAGTTTATAGCCAAGAAAACAATAGAAGTAAGACATGATTATTAAGCTTTTACTTTAATTAGATTTTTAGTGCAATTTTTATGCTGTAAACTTGATTCAGAGTTCATCCTCACTCCATGCATGGAAATTAAGGATAAATAGCATTTAGGAATAAACTTCATTTCTGACAAGCCCCATACTTTACAGGATTGCTGGGCAAATCCAAATGCAGAAGTTGCTGTAAGTGGTGTAAAAAGATAGTTCTCCAGCTGCAATACAGAGCCCTAAATGGTTCTGAGGAATAGCAAACCTTCATCAGTAAAAGATTCAGGCTTGTTCTTGTCTGGAATTTTTTTGCTTGGAAAAATAACACATGTGGCTTAGGAATTCTAGTTTCCATTTATCTTTCCTGGACCTCTTGCAATTCTTCAGTTCCTCCCCTAATCCCCTATACACAATCAAATAATATGCACACAGTCTTTTTTTACTAATTTATTTTTTAAAAAATTAAGGTGAATGTACTGAATTTGTAGCACATTTGAGCCCACTAATTATAGCACATTTAGAGTCTATCCTCTAAATGCAAGTCAAAATATGTGCAATTCTTCATGCATTTAATCAAATATGTTAGTATTCTGCAGGCAAAAATATATTTTCCCTCTATCCAAACTCTATTTTCAATCAATTTTAAAGCTTTAAATGATTAAGCCTTAAAAGAAATGATAATATTCCTGTGATAAAGCGTATTTGGAATAAATAGATGGCATACACCGTTTGCCATTGAAAGCTAAGGAGAATTACCTTGTTAAGAGGTGTAACCTCAATAGAAGTAGAAATCTACAAAGGGCCTCTATTTTCTACAACTTCAGAGATCATCACAACATACAATGTAATTACTGACTACTGAAATTATGCCAATAACAGTTCACCACCATGCTAAAATAAGTCTTCCTTTAGTGAACGAAGACCCCGTTTAAAATATTATTTTTTAGGTTTTGCCATTTTTCTAGGTAGAAATGAATTGTCATTATTCTTAATTACAAAAAAGTTCTCACCTCTTTTTTATAATTACTTTTCAGTTTTGTATGATTTCGTCCCCTCTTGCCATCTCCATTCTTGCCATCTTCTCTACGTAAGTGATATGAGTCAGTAAAGTACACGCACAGACACCTTTGATGTTTTATTCTTACTTAAAATGTATACATTAATGTTAATTTGCAAATGTCTGATTTATTCACCATACCAATAATGCAACTATTTGAATATTATCTTCTTTGAAAAGAACAAGAATATAAAGATATTCATGAAGCAATTTGAGATTTTTTTCTACTATTTTAAGATGTCTCCTAGATTTAAAGCAGATTTTAGGGAATTGGTTTTTTTAAAATTTCAGGTTTAATTTGACTTTCATAGATATCATTTTTTTTCAATTTATTTTGTTGCTAAATTTTGTAATTATAATAATAAATACTACTAGCAAAAACAGGTTTGGAGGCACATACATGACTCTTGATAATAGTTCCTTTTAATTGTTGCAAGCAAAAAGCATGGTCATGTTAAAGAAAAACCTAGTTAGTGGTATTCAGAATATTGGGGACATTAATTGGAATGACGTATGGAGAGAATAGAGAACACTAGTTAAAGAGTCTAGCTGGTTACTTGGAGGTGAGTTAAGAGAACTTTCCTATTACCTATTTTCATGTTACACAGGAAATACTTGTCTCTCTCCCCTAGATTTTGAATTCCTTAATGATTTATTGTACTACCAAATACATTTTTTTCTCTCTATGAGACTCCTTCACATTGTCTACCAGATTATATGCCCGTAAGTAATTATATCTTGTTCATCTTTATATTTTTTTCATCTTTTCCTGACATAGACCTTGTACACCCTGATTTTTTCTGAATAGATAACTGTTGCTTTAAAAATATAGATTTAGTTTTCTATTAATTTAGAAGTATATGTTTTTTGGGGGGTTGTTCTTATTTTTGTTTTGTTTTGTTTTTATTTGTACCTAGAAGTTCTTTTGGAGAACTTAGAAAAATTATGTGTTTTGTTGCCTAATTTGTACTATTTTCATAAAGAAAATTCAAGGAAAATATAGATTTATCTACAATTCAGAAAAAAATAATGCTGAGTATTTCTAAAAAGTACAAATTTATTTTCTGTACTTAAAAATCATGTGCTTTTAAATTTTGGTGTTTCACTTATTCACATATTAGATAACTATATTCTATTAATAATCTATTTTTACTAATAAAATGCTGCATTTTTGCTTTTGAACACAGGTATACTTATTGAGAGAGATCTTT
Organism: Glaucomys volans; assembly: GCA_020662805.1. Taxonomy (NCBI): domain Eukaryota; kingdom Metazoa; phylum Chordata; class Mammalia; order Rodentia; family Sciuridae; genus Glaucomys; species Glaucomys volans. The sequence continues at coordinate 947,658 of JAJEJO010000485.1, forward strand.
ATAGTTGATTAATTTTACCATAAACAAAAAGTAATTACTGTGTTAAAATAGCATTCAAATTTATAATTAAACAATGAATCATAGATTTGTCATGATAAATGTTCCAAGTCAAGGAAATATGAAAATTGTATAAGAAGTCTGTTTGCCTTTATCTTTTATTTTATTTTTTCTTTCCCTGCAGTGCTTGAGTTGGCCTTTCACATGTAAGGCAAATGTTCCACCACTGAGCCCTAGCACCAGTAAACCACTAAACTGGATTTAAATTACCTAATGCTCTATGATAGCTATCAGAGTACCTGGTAAAGAGTGTTCAATTCATGCTTCTGAATATATTGATTAATTAATTTCTTTGATTATTACATTTTTCACTTAGCAGTTATCTCAATCATCAGACTATAATATTGCAGTGCTTGTGTTCAAGTAACTCTTATTTTACTTAACAATGGCCTTCAAGTACAAAAGTAGTGATACTAGTCACTCAGACATTACAATGAAAAACCATAATGTACTTCTTTTAAGTGAAGGGCTGAAAGTTGCCAACATAATAAGGATAGAAGAAAAATCATATGCTAAGATTCCTAAGGTCTATAATATAAACAAATTTTCTAGCTGTGATATTGTGAGGGATAAATAACTCATCCAGTGTTTCTGTCACACCTCAAACTACAAAAGTTACGGCAATAGTGGTTAAGATGAAAAAGGAATTAAACTTGTGGTTAGAAGATAAAAGCAGAAAATATGTCCCAACAGAAAGCAATATGTTGCACCACAAAACGGTAAGCTGGTTTTATGACTTCTTGTTAATCCCTTACTCTGCTTAATTCATAAATTTAACTTTGTCATTGGTGTGTTAGTCATCTTTCACTAATATGACAAAATACCAGAGAAAACCAAATTAAAGGAAAGATTTATTTGAGTTATGGTTTCAGTCCATGATCTATGGGCTCCATTGTATCTGGGTTTGTGGCAAGGCAAAGCATGGTGGGGACTATGAGGTGGAGCAAAGATACTCATATCGTGGTGACCAGGAAGCACGCGCACACACACACACACACACCATACGTACAGAGAGCAATAAAGGAAGAAAATGAAAAACAAAAATCAGAGAGACAGTCCAATCTCCCAAAGCTTCCGCCATATTCCAATAGCACCACAGGCTGGTGGCCATGCTTTCAACACATGGCATCTGGGGGACACTTACTATCCAAACCATAACACTCCACTTGTGACCCTCAAAGACTCACAGTAAAAAAATGTATTCAATCAATCCTAAGAGCCCTGTTGTCTTAACAGTTCCAGTATTACTATAGAGTCCAACTCCAAAGTTTTTGCTGAGATTCAAGACAAAATCTATTTTGCTCCCCTATGAAAGTTTTAAAAACAATTTACATACTTTCAAGATATAATGGCACAGGAAACATTCCCATTCCAAAAGGGAAGAAAAGGGGTGTATGAAGGAAGGATTAGAACAAAGCAAGACCAAAACCCAGAAGGGCAAACATTAAATCTTAAAACTCCATGTCCAGCATCTGGGGCACATGAGCTCCAAAGGGCTTGGGAAGCCCTGCCACTACAAACTTGCCAGCTGAGCCCACAAAGCCATCCTCTTGTTCTGGCTCTACTTCATGTCCACAGGTTTTCTCAGCATGCATTTCATGCTGCTGACATCAAATTTCTTGGTTTTCTACTGCAGCTTCAACTTTACTCTTATAGCTTCACACATTGTACTTTCAGAGAGTTTACAATGATTGTGACCCTGCAACCCATTGGCTGACCTTTCAAACTCCTTTGAAATGTCAGTGGAAGCGTCTGTGACCCCATAACTCTTGCATTCTGAATGCCTACATACCAGCATCATGTGCATGATAGCAAGTTTTACTGCCATCATGAACTATAGCTGGGCTCCCCAGAATCACAGTTGTAGCAACCTCTGAGTGCCTTTCCAGCTGAACATTAGGAAAGTCCTATGGAACTAATACACAGCAGCGGGTGCAATTTCTCAAAAAAAAAAGATACCCTCCAGGCATGTTTTCTATTATCTCGATGCCAAGTTTTTCACTTATTTTTAATGGTTCTAATCTCCAGCAACCACACCCAACTCTATTGCAATTTTAATGTGTTCCTTTTCCAGAAACTTGAAATCTTATAACTCCTTGTCCATCATCTGGGGCACATGATGACATGAGCTCCAAAGGGTTTGGGAAAACCTGTCACTATAGCCTTGCTAGCTGAGCCCACAAGGACCAAACTGCAAGTCTTTCAAATCTTCCTCCTTTGCTATTCCCGATTCTCATGTAAACCTGGATAAAAGTAGCCCATAATATCCTATTCCACAGCCTGAATGCCTTGCTGCCTTGAAAATTACTCCATCAGATAAACTAGCCTATCACCTTTAAACTGTGCCTCACGTAAAGTCTAAGGGCATGGACAAAATACAGACAGGTTGCTTTCTAGAATTCTCATTTTCATCTGAAATCTCATCAGCACAGCCATATTTCTATATCATTCCAGACTTCTAAACCCTCATTAGAATTGCATAATAAGCTATAATTACAGCACTATTTTTTCCTCTAGCCTGCTTCCCCAAACTTTTCTGAGCTCCTCTCATAAACCAAAGGCTTAAAGGCTTCTGAACCACATCAAAGAGTATAGTCACAGCAATGACCTTACTCCTCAATACTAATTTTCTGTGTTAGTCAACTTTCAGTCATTGTGTGAAAATAACTTAAAAAAAAATTAAAAGAGGAAATATTTATTTTGGTTTATTGTATTAGAGATTTCAATCCATGGTTGGTTAACTCCATTGTTTTTGAGTTTGTGGAAAGGCAGAAAATTATGATTGGAAGTGTGTGGTAGAACAAAGATTCTCATCTCATCAGGGCCAGGAAGGGGGAAAAAAAAAAGAAAGAAAAGAAAGAAAGAAAGAGAAGCCAATCCCAAAAAAACAAAGGCCAAATGTTTTCCTTGATAAGTGGATGATGATATATAATCGGGTTGTAGGAGGTGTGGAGTGAGAGAAGAATGTAGGAACTTTAGATTATGAAGAGGGAAATGAGAGGGGGAGGTGGTGGGGATATGAAAAATGTTAGAATGAGACAGACACCATTACCCTATGTACATGTATAATTACATGAACGGTATGAATCTACATCATGCACAGCCATAGAAATGAAAAGTTGTGCCCCATTTGTGTACAATGAATCAAAATGCAGTCTGTAAAAATTTTTTTAAAAATGACATAAAGAAAAAAAGACAAATACAAGAACTGGGGTCCCAACATCTCCTTCAATGGCATGCCTCCAATGACCTGATTTCCTCCACTAGGCCCCACCTCCTAAAGTTTCCATTACCTTCTAATAGTGTAATATGGTTTGGTGACCAAATTTTCAACACATGGATTTGGGGGGGTAATGTGTGTGTGTGTGTGTGTGTGTGTATGTGTGTTTGTGTGTGTGTGTGTGTGTGTATATATATGTGTATATATATATATATTATTTTTTTTTTTTTTGTCAATTTTTTTCACACTGTGACCAAAAGTTTATTTGGTGCTCACAGTTTCAGAGGTCACAGCCCATAAACAGTCAGCTCTACTGCTCTGGGCCTTAGGTGAAGCAGAACATTATGGTAGAAGAGTGTGGTGAAGGAAAGCAGCTCAAGACTGGCTATAAGAAAGCAGAGAGAAAGCTCTGTTCACCAGGGATAGACTGTATGTCCCAAAGGTAGAGCACCAGAGATCTCCTTCCTCTAGTCACATCCTATCTGCCTGCAGTTACCACCTAGTTAATTCATTCACAAGGATTAATGCACTGATTAAGACTTTCATAAGCCATCCTTTCACCTCTAAATCTTCTTGCATTGTGTCTCACAGGAGCTATTGGAGGATACCTCATATCTAAACCATAACAACATCAAAGAACCAAACCATAACAATTCATATGCATGTGAAGGAAAAACACAGTATATTTAGGATGCAGTAATATCCATGGTTCACTGCATCTACTGGAGATCTTAGAATATTCCTCAAGAATAAGGGGAAATCCCATATATATACATAAATTTAGCATCTCTTAATGTTATTAATGAGTTCATTACAGAAATAAAAAGATACTATACAAGAGTGATGAGGACCAAGCATTGCATTTTCTATTATTTCTTGTAAAATTCTTCAATACTCACACAGGATGCTAGAGAATTTCTAAAATTGTTAATAATCTGGCCCTTCTTAGTCTATGAAAATGATTACTCTCAGACTAAATCATGAAAAAAAGCAACAAATTACATGGTGAGCATTGACAATTAAATAAAAATTTTCCATATAAGCTATATGTTCCTATTTATTCTGTGCATTACTAATTCTAAATAATCCCTCACACTGTTATTGTAAATTGTTTATACTTTCTATCTCAATGTTCAAACGATTTTTTGGCTAAGATCTAACTTGATTTTATTTATTTTTGTTTACAATTAGATGTCTAGCACAGAGCTTGCTGCCGGGTGGATAACAGGCATTTAGTACATGTTTGATTAAGTATAAGTGACATATGAAAATCAGTAAATATGAAATGAATTAAAAGTTAAAACAGATGATTGAATGTCCCTGTGAGGTGTTAAGAATTCAAAGATAAATTATACATCTACACTGAAGTAATATATTCATTATGTTTTAAAGAAGACAAACAGATACACAATTCATCAATACTGAAAGCTGGGCTGTTCATAAATCCAGCAAGATTATTCACAAAAGTTCTAGAGGAAGACAGGAGAGATAATGATGAATTCTGGTAGTAGTCAATATGGTATAGGAATCAGGAAGATCTTGGCAGAGATCTTGATAGTTGAGTCAAGTTTGGAAGGATATATAGGAATTTTGCATCAGACAGAAAAGAGGGGTCTGGACAAAAATTTCAGAGAGATATAAAGCACCATAACACACACACACACACGTACACAAATCTCACTAAGGCATGCAATGTATATATGCTTAGTACTTCCCTATGTTCCCTATGAACACTTAGATCTAAACTTATCCCGTTTTTTCTATCGGGTAACATTTACTTTTTTCAGAGTAATTCTTAACATGTATTGAGCATTTCTCTTGTTGATTTAGATTTGCCATAGGGTCTATTTCACTGCTGCAGAGAATCCCACAAAAGTTTCCACATTGTATCTCTGCAAATATAGTGTGAAGAAGCAGCGTCCCACACTCTAATAAGAACTCAATGAAATGCATTATAAAAAATTGTTTGACTACCATAAGAAAAAAATCTGAAGATTTATCAGGGCTCTCAGTGGCTCATTTCTCTTCAATGATATTAAAATGATAATCTTTCTTTTTTATGTATAGCAAATGCAGGGAAGCAATAAACTTTCCATTTTGTATATCTATGAGATGCTGACCTGGCTTGCTATGGATGTATATCTTCTCGTAGAAAACTCGTCCTGTGCTTTGTCAAAAGGAAACAGTCTGACACAGGAGAATGGATTTAAGAAGATGGCAGAGAAAAATACACCCAAAATCTCTCTCCCCACCTAGACAACAGTTGAACAGGAACTGATATAATCATTCTGATGTAGCCAATTTGGAATACCATAGTCAATCAAAGGCTTGCAAGTTTCAGAGGAAGTCTTGGACTGTGAAATCTGATTAATTTGGGTTAATTTCAACTCTTACCATAGTGGCAGCTACCTACCCCCTACCACCAGCCCAGGCACATATTTCTGGAGGAGCTTGCTGAAGATTTGCAGGAACCAGGTGGACAAAAAGAGCTCTGGTTCCAGAAGTTACAGGTCCATACTCTGATCACTGATGGCTGCTTCTTATCAGAAAAGTGCAAATAAAAAATGTTGTATTGTTGTTAGACTTTCTCACAATGTTACAAGTCCTACAGGCTATAGTGACTTTCAAGGAATTTAAAAGCCATGGACTTTTCCCTTTCAATTTTCCCCTTTTCCTCTTTTGTGAGTCAAACCCTAAAGACTTGGTGTATTAGTCAGGGTTCTCTAGAGGAACAGAATCAACAGGAAGTGTGATTATAAAAAGGGGGTTTATTATATTGGCTTACATGACCAGAAGCTTGATCATCCACAATGGCCTCCTTTAGGCTGAAAAGTTGGAAGAACCAGTAGCTGCACAGTCCAAGGGGTGGTAGCCCTGGAGCAAGAAGCATCAACCATGCGACCCTAGTCAAAGACCAAGGCTTCTGGATACTCTCTGGAGAATCACTGGCAGAGTCTGTTTTGGAAGAGTGAAGAAGTCAGAGTCCGATATTCTCTGACGATCAAAGCAGTCATCAAAAACCAGTTCAAGAAGAATGGAGCTTGCTTCTGTATCTACTTCCTTGTTTTTCCAATTTTTATTCCATCCAAACCAGCATGCTTTTGGATGGTGCTGCCCACTTCAGTTCACTATCCCACATTCCAATCATTCCTAGACATGCCCTCATTGACACACCCAGAATCTCTTAATCCTGGGCATCTCTTAATTCAATCAAGTTCACATTCAATGGTTCACAAATTAACCATTACATTTGGCCATTCAAAAACAACCACATACTGGAGGAAATTAGAATGTCACATTCCTCCAGGAAGGTGCAGACTCAGAAAAACTCTAAGAAGGGCTGGGGAGAGCTCAGTTGGTAGAGGGCTTGCCTTGCATGCACGAAGCCATGGATTCAATCCCCAGCACCTCAAAAAAAAAACAAAGAAAAGAAAAGCTCTAAGAAGACATCTACTTTACAGTTCAGGCTGATCCTTAGCATAGAGACCACCAACAACCATGGTGAAAGTGAAAAATAGAAAAACAAAATGCAGAAAAAGGACAGAATGTGATTTCCAGAGTTGTCAATGGCAGAAAAGAAGAACCAGTGAATTTGAAGATAGGACAATGGAAACTTTAGTCTTACATAAAAGTAAGCAGAGACTATAGAACAACATCAAGCACACATTGTCAGAGTACCAGAAGAAGAGAGATGAAACAGGCAGAAAGGCTATTTAAGAAAAGTGATCTGATTCCCAAATTTGATGAAAAATATGAAAAATTTGATGAAAAATATGAATACATACTTTTAAGATGCTTAACAATCTCTAAGTACAGTGGTATCAAAGGTCCCCATATCAAGACACATTACAATCAAATTCTTGAAAGATGAAGAATCTTGAATATTTGAATATTAATATTCGTTAATAAGAATATTAAAAATTTTATTAGAAACCTTGACACTTAGAAGACTGTAGGGTGTATATTCAAAGTGCTAAAAAAAAGTCCACTAACCAAAAATCTTGTATCTGTGCAAACTAACTTTAAAAAATAAAGAAAAAAGTGAAACATTTTGAGGTCAATGAAAGTTAAGGAAATATGACCCCACTAGGTCTGCCCTGCAAGATATGCTACAGGGAGACATACAGGTTGAAATAAAATGTCAACAGACCCTAAATCATAGCAATGAAATCCCAGTAAAGGTGAGTTCACAAGAAATTTTAAAATCTGCTATTCTTTAATAATAATGTATAATTCTATTTTTTATTTCCTACATGATTTAAGATACTAATGCATTAAAATAATGTTGTAGTTTATATCTTTGGACAAAAAAATATGGTGTAATTTTGTGACATCAAAACTGAAAGGGAACTCTTCAAAAAGCAGAGTTTGCCTGCTATTTATAATGTAATCCCTACAGTCCCACAAACAGAATAGCTAAATAATATACATAAAAAGAAATAAGAAAGGAACATAAAAGTTTCACCCCCCAACAAAAAACAACTAAGCACAGAAGGAGAGAGTCATGTGGTAAAGGGAGGACGTAATATTTAAGACATGTAGAAAAAAGCAAAAATACTTTTTTTCTTTGCAAATAACTATAAAAATGTTGCGAGGATTTTGCAAGGAATTGAGTTAAATCTGTTTATAAATTTGGACAATGTGAATATCTTTACTCCTGTTATACTTCCCAAAAAGATTCTCCAGTGCCATCAGGAGAGAGTCAGCCCCACCCTAATCCCTCCTCCCTATAGCCCAGCCCAAATCCCTTCCTGAGCCCTATAAAAGTTGGCAGCAGAAGAACTACCACGCAATTTTCCGGCACCCCGCTTTTAGGAGTAAGAGCAATTGTCGCTGGCCAGCTAAAATAAAGGCTTCTTTTGGCTTTACGTGATCGGCTTCGATGATTTTATCTACTCCAATGGTCTTTGGATGCATGTACATAATGCCGCTTTGTTTATTTACTTTTTTCTCAGTTTCAAATTTTCAGCATACAAATTTTGTCCATGTTTCATCATATTTACAACTAGGTATTTCATTTTCAGTGATTATAGATGTACTATATATTTTTTATTTTCAGTGTCCACCTTTCCATGGTTAGTGTTTATTAATACAGTGGTTATGTGAATATTCGTCTTGTGCTCTGTGACCTTACAAAAGTTATATATTAGTTCAAGAATTGTTTTTAGATTCCTTGGGATTTTTACTTAGAAATTTATAAGAAAACCTAGGTATTTTTTTCTTTGGACCCCATAGGAGTCTCAGTCCACACAAGCCCCTACCCATACAGGGATGCTTACCTTGGCCCAGACCCCATGCACAGTGGGGAAAGTCTCCTTTCTTTGTTTTCTCAAACAATTTTTTTACCTGCTTCAGAGGCCTGCCCTGGAACAGAGTCCTAAGTTGTATAACTAATAAAATTTCTCATATTCCGTGTGTGTCATCATCAGTCTAGACATGAGAAGCAACTTCTGGATTGCAAAGGAATCTTCTCTTAACTTTACAAGTGGCCAAATATGTCTTTTTTTTTTTTTTTTTTTTGTCTTTCTAGGGTTAGACCAGGACTAGGCAAGTACCCTATCATTGAGTTATACCCCCAGTCGAAATAGTAATTTTTATGCCTTTTATTTCTTTTCATTGTTCTTTTTTGCTATTTTACTTGCACTGACAGCACTATGTTGGATAAAAGTGGGGAGAGCAGATACATTCATGATCATAAAGAACAAATATTCAGTCCTTTGACATCAAGTTATTCACTTAATCATGCTTGCGTGTAATAAGTGAACAATAGGGGATCCATTTTGTCCTCAGCAGTCATTTTAAGATTTCTGGGAAGTCAAAATTAAGCCCATTTTCTGAGAAACAAGAAAGAATACAGGTGTTGGCTGCGTTTAGCTAACTGCAACATTTGCTTCTGTACCATGGCTTGCTTGCACTGGCTGATAACATTGTAACTGAATGTTCTACCTACTTGTGGTTTTTTTCCTTTATATACCCCCCAAAATAACTGTTAGGAACATCATTCTAGTACAACGCTTTAGGTGTCCAGGATGGTTGTCGCTGGCCAGCTCAATAAAGGCTTTTTTGGTTTTTACCTGAATGGCTTGGATGAGTTTTGATTCTCATTGGGTATAACATGTGAGGATGCTTCTTCCAAATAAGCTAACATTCCCATTTTCAGGGATTTGACCTAAATAAATTTTGTGGGACAATTTTTGAGAATACCATCACATTTATAGGAGAAGTTTTCCATATTTTTAGCTTAATTTTGCTTTTGTTTTATAAGAGTAATATTAGCTTCATAAAATTAGTTGAGAATTTTTTCGTTATCTTCTACTTTCTGGAAGAGATTGTATTTAATTATTTTTAATTTCTTAAATGCTTGCTAAAAATCTCCAGAGAAATTATCTGAATTTGATGTTTCTTTTTGGGGAGTTTTAAAATTAAGAATACACATTTATATTATGTGAGTTATAGTGGTTTGTGGTTTTCAAGAAAATGCTTCATTTCAGCTTCCTTATTAAACTTATGTGTATAAAGGTCTTTTTGGGAGCATTCCCTTTGGTCTTTTTGATGTTTGACAGGTATGTAGTGATTTCTATTATTTCATTCCCAAAGTGGAAATTTGCATCTCATTTTTTTGTGTGTGTGCCCTGCTAGAGGCTTGAATATTTTATCTATTTAATCAATCTTTGTTTCATTAGTTTACTCCATTATTTTGTTTTAAATTTCGTTTTTGTTCTTTTCTTTATCATTTCCCTTTCTGCTTGATTTGAATTTATTTTGTACTTTTTCAAGGTGCCTGAGATAAAAGCTTAGTTTAGACTGATAGCTTACTTTTACTAATGTATTCATTTAGTGCTATGAATTTCCTTTTTCATAGTACTTCAATTGTGTAACACAAATTTTGATATGTTTTCATTTTCATTCAGTTTAATGTTTAGTGCTCTTTTGAGATGTCCTCTATGACCTATGTATCATTTAGAAATGTGTGTTTGTTTCCAAATGTCTCACGATTTTCATATTATTTACTGAGCATTACTTTTAGTTTTATTCTTTTGTGAACAGAGAAGACACTGTTTTTGGTTTCAATTCTTGTGAGTTTGTTGATGTTTGTTTTATGACCTAGGGTATGGTTTATCTAGGAATAAATTCCATGAAACCTTGAAAAGATTATACACTGTGTTGTTATTGAGTGAGTTGTTCTATAAATACTGCATCCTGTTGGTTGATGGTGTGGTTTAATTCTGCTGTACCATTATTATTGATTTAAGGTCCACTAACTACGGGTAGGGTTGGAAATTCTGACTTCCAACTCTTGGACACAACTCTGGCAGAAAAGACAGAGGGTGCCTTGTGAAAACTTGGTGAGGGTGAAAGGTCTGTGTTTCCACTTGATCTTTACCGGTGTGAGAGCAGTCACAGTTTTGGCTTGTATATTTTGGGCTACAGTACAATGGTTATGTGTTAAAAGTTTTCTGTATTTCCAAGTTTCCTTCTTCCTTGTCCTTTTGATGAGGTTATTTTGTGTGTGTCTGTTTTTTCTTCATTAACATTTCTGAGATGCCATCTTCTCCAACATCCTGTCAGAGATACAAGGTACAAAAACAAAACAAAACAAAAAAACCCCAGGGAACTTACCACCATATGACCTCAGATTTCCAGCCAATCTCTCTTCTTTCTGCCACTCATAGAATCTTACGTTTGCTTTATACGTACATTCCATGCTTTTAATTTTTTGTGCGAGCCAATTAGTTTCAGCAAATGAAATAGCAGAAATAATACATGGCAGTTCAAAAATAAAAATTTTAGAGCATCCAAGTGATTTCACCTTTATACTCTTACTTTTCTCACAAGAAGGTGATTCAGCTGGGTGCAGTGGCGCAGGCCTTTAATCCCAGTGGCTCCAGAGGCTGAGGCAGGAGGATCAAGAGTTCAAAGACAGCCTCAGCAACTTATCGAGACACTAAAAAACTCAGTGAGATCCTGTCTCTAAATTAAATACAAAATAGGGCTGAGGATGTGGTTCAGTGGTGAAGTGCCCCTGAGTTCAACACCCACCCCTCCCTGCCCCACCACCAGATCAAAGGTATTCTTTGTGGATTCTAAGCAGTAGACCACATAGAACAGGGGTGTAGCCTATCTACCGCTCTCATGTCAGGTAAAAGAAAATGTGATCCAGAGAATAGAGGACTTAGTCATTGATAGAATAGTCACTTCCACAATTTTATTAATTAGAGGTGGCACAAATTCAGGCAATGGTGGGTGGAACTTTAGCCTTCATATTGGGAAGACAAAACTGTCATGTGGGATTCATTATAGTTCATTACATTTTTTTTTAATGACAAACGATAATTAATTAAATGAAAGTGAGGTGGAAGAGTATATGGAAAATATGAAATATTTATCTCAAAGAATAAGAAAAATGTCTCAAAAGGTAACAATTAGTAATATGTTACATATTTTATGATATTCAGGAAAAAATAGAGTGTCAAGTTGAGGCACAAAATCAAATATGAAAGGAAACTAGCCTTCTCAGTCATGGGCTGTCCTTCAACCTGTATAATTGATTTATGCAGGCCCCAAAAGGATAGGTATCATTTTCTATTTAGAAATAGAGATTTTTCCAGAATTTAATATCAGAGTGAGACAGGCAGAAAAAAATTGAGAATATATATGTTAATATATGTGTGTGTATATAAATATATGTATATAATGAAAATATATTTATTTATTTTCATTGCTGGAAATGGACTCCAGGGTTTGGTGCATGCCTGGTAAATGTCCTGCCACTGACCCACATCCCCAGTCAAACTTGAGAATATTTTTGAGGGAATAATTATGAGGAGAAACATCAGATTTTAGAATTGGTATGGGGGGAAGAAAAATCAGAATATTGTAACAGGATGATGGAACTACAGAAATGATTTTTCTTTTCACAATTGCTCACATAATTTAACAGAAATAAAAAATTACTGGTCATGGGCTGGGGACATAGCTCAGTTGGTAAAGTGCCTGCCTCGCAAGCACAAGGACCTGGGTTCAATCCTCAGCACCACAAAAAAAAAAGAGAAAAAAAAAAAAAGAAAAAAAATTACTGCTCATGTTTGCCTTATTCTTAAATCCTTTGAAGAATTAAGAATTAATAGTATTAATAGTTAAGTTATAGCAAAGAAAACATTTTATAAAATCTGATATTCATGGTCCATAAAATCTTTCAACAAACTAGGAATCAAAAGGTTCTTCCTTGATCACATAAAGGACGTCTTGAAGCCTATAACTCACATCATACTTAATTGTGAAAGACTGAATGTTTCCCCTTATGATCAGGGACAAAAAAAGGCTATCTACTTTTACCAGTTCAATTCAAATTTGTACTGGAGGTTCCAGGTATGAAATGAGACAAGAAAGAAAAGAGGAAAGCATGTAGACTAAAATGGAAGAAGTGTTTTTATCCATAGACAATATGATTATCTGTTTACAAAATTCAGCAAAATCTAGAAAGTAGCCACTGTAAAAAATAAGCAAATTTAGCAAAGTGTTAGAATACAAGATTAATATATTAAAATTCATTTTATTTTGATACAAGGAACAATCTTATATTTAATAAATGTCATTCATAATAACACTGAAACAATACATACAGATAAGTCTGATCAAAAATATACAAATTTTATATTCTGAAAATTATAATATATTGCCAAGAGAAGTTAAAGAAGATGAAATACAAATGGAAGAAGTATGGTGGTTTTAAATTGAAAGAGTCAACATTGTTATTATGTTAGTTTTCCCACAAATTATCTATAGGGTTAATCATCCTAACCAAAAGTCAACAGCTTATCTTTCATAGAAACTGACAAATTTCCAAAAGTGTATAGAAATACAAAGGACCAGATATTTATGACAGTTCTGAAAAAGGACAAAGGTGAAGCACTAACACTCCTCAGTCAAAGCTTGTTATTCAGCTGTAATCAGGACAGTGTGACATTGACATAACAAGGATGATCAAAGGAGAAAAATAAAGTATCCAGAAATAGAACAATTCATACACAGACAACCACCTTTCAAAAAAGATATAAAATCAATTCAATAGGCAGTCTTTTCAACAAATTTTAATGAAAATTTGTATACTCATACAATTTTTTTAAATCCATATCCTGTACCATGTATAAAGATTAACTCATAATGGACCACAGGTCTAAATATAAAACCTAAAATTTAAAATTTCCATAAGTGTGGGGGTGTAGGAAGAAACCACTGAGACATATGTTTCCCTATGACTGTGGAATGGTACAATCCTGTGGAACACCCAGCATTATTCATGCTTGAGCTGCACACTCTCAAGTGACCAGACCCGCCAATGGCCATTGTCTCAGGAAAGTCTCACCCATCCCCCTGTCTCCATCTCCTTGCAGAACTACACAACCTCTGACGGGGTTGCTCTCACAGGCTATCATATCTCATACTTCTTTGTTCACTAGCTCCCCTGGTGTAGAAAAGAGGTGTACTTTTGCAATAAAACCAAGACTGCATCATAGAATCTGTTCTCCCAGAGTTGTCTGTGCTCCATTGCCTTACCCCCCTCCGAGGGAAAACTCACACATAAGAAAACATAGAGGAGCCTGGGACACAGGAACACACCTGTAATCTCAACAAATGAGGAGTCTAAGGGAGGATTACAAGTTCAAAGGCCAGCCTCAACAACTTAGCAAGGCCCTAAGCAACTTAGTGAGATCCTGTTTTAAAATAAAAAATAAAAATAAAAAGGACTGAGGAAGTAGCTCAGTGGTAAAGCAGCCCAGTACCAAAACAAAGAAATGAAAAAAAAAAAAAAGAAAGAAAGAAAGGAAAGAATAAATAAAACATAAAGGATTGCTTTTGTGATTAAAAGTACAGTCTATAAAAGAATAGGTTTATAAACCTTTTACAAATTTTAACAATTCTGCTATTTAAAAGGTACTAAGAAACAGAAAAGCTAGCTGTAGACTTAGACCAAATATTTCCAAGTCATATGACTGATAAAGGACTTGCACTTATAATTCAAAAGCTTTAGGAACTTGATATGAAGGAAACAATTCATAAGCAAACTGTACAAAAGGTTTGAACAGACATTTTAATAAAGAAGATACATGGTGCTGGGTGCAGTGGTGCACACCTATAATCCCAGCAGCTCAGGAGACTGAACAGGAGGATGGAGAGTTCAAAGCCAGCCTCAGCAATGGTGTGGCACTAAGCTACTCAGTGAGACCCTGCCTCTAAGTAAAATGCAAAATAGGTCTGGGGATGTGGCTCAGTGGTTGGGTGCCCCTGAGCTCAATCCCCATAACCTCCCCCCAAAAAGGAAAAGGAAGATACATAGGGTAGCAAATAAGAACCGTAGCATTCATTAGTCTTCAAAAAATCCACATACAAAACAAGCTAGGGTATTAATCCACATCTATTAAACCAGATGAAATCAAAATGTTGGAACCCATGAAGACTATGTAATAAGAATGTGGGTCACTGAAGCTCTCAAAACACTAGTGACAGAATGAAAAATGGTACACTTTGGAAACATTTGTTAGTTTCTTTTTTTTTTTTTTTTT